>JAFMTC010001625.1:224937-279849 GCA_018845635.1 Nicrophorus orbicollis | reverse complement strand
AGATCGTACCGCCAGAGTCGACACGTGAATAATTATTGTTATCATCTTCATCGGTAGAGGGAACCTTCTGCTTGACTGAAGAGGGCGCCACAAAATAATGAAAAAAAAAATGTTTAATTTTTTTATCAATTCATACTTCTAGATGTAAACGATATTGCATATATTTGTATTAATTAAATTTACATAATTTTCGTTAAACTTTATGGAAATAACGAACTATATAACTTTACTTTGAGAAATAACAGTGATAAGTGAATAATAAACTTTCCTATAGTTTCTATTAAAGTCATCTCAAGTTACTTCCAAAGTTTCAGTGTTTGCATGTTCCTTGTTAATCGATTACTAGGAAATTGTAATATAGTAGCAAATATATCTAAAAAGGGGGAATAAATAAGATGGAGAAAATGAAATACGAAAATAAATTGTGTGTACGTCGGTAAAGTCAATGGATGCAACGATCGATCAAAGAGCGAAGCCATTACTTTTATCGCAGTCCGAAAAGGTAGTTTAAACCAGAATTCGCAAAAGGCGATTTGTCATAGGTCGGAATGGTTGTGTATGCTAGTGCGGTGGTTGGGGACTCGCGAATTTTGGCCCAGATTCCCAAATTGTTTTGTCGAGTGTAGTTCGGCCATTGTCGAAATCTGGACGGGTGTTTCATCTTGGCGCAGCGCGTTCTGCCGGTGACATTTAAATTGTTATTACCTGAACCGGCGGTTAAACGGCCCCCCGACTTCGCCGTTCAATAATTCCCTTTGTTTTCCCCCCAAATTCAGTTCTGCAGCTTTTCGAATCCGAAAAAAAAATGAACCAAGAGAAATAATGCCCTCGTTTCTCCATCCAATCCTTCCAGAAAACTGATCATAAATAATACAAGAAATGTTTAGAGAAAAAGCTGCGATAATTGCGAAACTCGTTGCTGGAAATTAATGAGTTTAATTAATCGTTCCTTTTTATACGAAATAATTATAGTCCGTTTGTCTATGTTACGTATGTATACACAAAGATGAACATTTATACAAGTGTGTGGAAGAGATAAATCTCAAGGGCGAGAGAAGTAACGCCGAATCGGGCGTGCATATAAAATAAAGAGCTCCGTTTTTTGGATGTTTGTTGTACAGCAATGTACAACACATCCGGCACAGAATAAAGCGAGACAGTAAAAAGTTCTCCCTTCGTGCATTTTCTTTTATTATTATTATTCGGCCGTAGTCGCCAGTTAAATTTATGTTAATGGCTTCTCGTCTATATTTTAGTCCTCACGCCGCACGATCCAATTCCCACAGGATACTCAAAAGAAAACCAAAAAAATATCTACACCCGACGAGCACGCAACTCCAGCAATTTGTAATTGAAAAATCATGCAGTTATGGAGAAGGAATAGCAAAACTACAGTTGAGATTTTTTCAAAATGTTCTATTAATTGTTTGGAGAATTGTAGTCGGGCGAGGAAGATGTAGATGCAGAGAGAATTATTCTTCGATACACGAATTATATAGTCATATATTTATATAGATGATACAGAGTGTAGACAAAGGAACAGAAACATGAATGATTATTCCGGATTTGTCCCTTTTATATGTTTCTGGGGGTCGTAAAACTTAAGCCGATATTTGAGATAAGGAAGTATATCCTAAACATCTGTTTACCACGTGGGTGGACATGAGCGCCACAATTGTCTTCATTAAATGGATGTTTACTCATTAGATGTCTTTCTATTAATCACATAAATTATCTCTATAAGGAGTGAGCACCTGCATTTCGCAGCTGCACTTATTGACTTTCTTAGGAGTGAATACATACACATACAGCTACAATAGTAAAACACGTAAATAATCTCCATAAAAGGAGTGAACAGCTTCACTTTCCAGCTGTGTTTTTATGGCATGCATAAACTATATAGATAAAATGATAAGAGAACATATGCAGAATCAATATAAGGAGAGAACATCTGCACTTTGCAGCTGTATTTTTATCACACGAATAAATTCTCTCTAAAGGATTACTAGCAAATACCTGCATGAGCATCTGAACAATCCATATAAGAAGTGAACACTTGCATATTCCATATGAAGAAATATATATCGTTTAGTAAAATTTAACTTGTTACATCTTTTTTTGTCATAATTATTTTACGGAGAGACGCAAGTTTGATACTTTCTACAGGGCTTCACAGCTCGTTAGGGCACTAATTATTTTCAATAAACAGAGTAGAATTTAACATAATTATCTATTAATTACTTTCTATTAATTTACATTTATTATCTTAATCAATAAATTAAAATACTTAAGTTTTTCATAATTTTTTATTAATGTTCTAATACTAAATATACGTTATATTGTCTTGAATAAATCATTGAAGATACATCATAAATGTATAGCTTGATATCAAGAAATTTAAATAATATTTTAATAATTAATTAATTTAAATATAAAAATATGTAAAAATATTAGAAGTAATAACTGAACTAAAGTTTGTCGAAATTTACTTTTTTTGTTGTCTTCATTAAATAACTTAAGAAAATTTCATAAAAGCTTCATCACAAAATTAATATAGTAATAATTTTAATAGTTATTTGAAAACATACATAAATAAAATGTGAAAATTAACAAAAGTAAAATTTTATAACAAAAAAAATGAACATTATTTTTCTGATTTTGATTAATTTATTAGAAAACTTGCATACTATTATACTAATATATATATATAACGACGAAATTTAAATTATAATTTTAGTAATCATTTTATAATTGGAAGCTATGAATCAAATAATAAAAATATTTGTATTTTTTGTTGTTTTCATTAACTGAATTAGCAAAATAACTTGTAAACTTGATCATGAACTTAGAAAAAATAATGTTATTATTAATATTTTGAAGGCAGAAAGATCTTGGTCATTAGCCCTTTGGCCAAATTTGGACTAATAAAGTTGTTTAAATAAATAAATAATATTTTGTAATAGACAACAAAAGTAGTTAAGAAAAAGTAACATTCAAGTATATAAAAAAACGATTAAAATTTATCAAATTTATACCGAAGTTAATTAAAAATTGTGAAATTTAAAACTTTTTATTAATCTGAAAATATTTCTTGTTCGAAATATTATATCGTGTTGTGTTAAACACGTAAAAAAACGTGGATGAGGAACGAACGTAATGTCTACGTAAAATTACTATGCGGATGCTTAAATCCGGGGGCCGTTCATCATTCCTGGGAATTCGGCGAGGGTAATTCCAAAATTATTTACATTCCCTACCATCCACAGCCTCATCCTCGTCCACATTTCACGGGCCGTTATTAACGAGGAAAGAGAAGCGAAAAAACTGCGCTTTATTATTTCCTGAAATGATTCACAAATTTTTATTGGCTCCCGTACTTCATCTGCAGTCGACCTCTTCCACTTCTTCTGCTATCTCACGTTCATATAACACATAAAAAGCACACATAGTCTTTGCGTGGTGAGTAAAAGTTATGGGGGCTTAGGACTTTGGTGGTATCTTCTCGTAAGGTACGAATTTATTGTGTTGCAGCAGCATCGTTATTGAAGAGGCAAGTTTGCTGAAATCGTTGACGGTATTTGGTATGAGACGACAGGAGTCTGCGATGTTGAATTAGCTTGTTTATTCGGATGATGAGACGGGTGCAACTGCTGAATGGGAATTGGGAATGAATATTTTAAAGCCGCAATTACTTAAAGGTGTTGTGTTCACGTTAATTTCGGGTTTCAACGCTTGCCATGTCATAACTCCGATTGTCACGTATCTGACGGCCCGAAATTATTCAACACCTCAGAACTTCCGACACCTGAAAACATGTAGTTTGACGCAGGTTTACTGAAATTCCTTATGAAACGAAACAATCATGTTCCAACAAAAGAAAAAAACAATAAATTACTGCACTTGAATTCAGTATGCATAATTGTCTGTAATTTACTTCTTAAAGCCAATTTAAAGTTTCGCAAACTTTATATGTAAAGTAACCTAAGACGCAGCAAAACTTTCGAATAATAATTACTTGTATTTGTACCCGAGTTTATTTTCTTCAAAATACTCGATTGTCTCTTGCAAATATTTACATAAAAATTAATTTGAAGAATGCAGGAGAAAAAAACGGGCCATGGTGCAATTCGCGTAATTGAATTCTGAATAATATGTGATTACAAACGTTCGTTATTGAATTGAATTATCTAATTTGCATGGGGGATGAATTTGCGCTTCGGATAGAAATTAAATTTGCAAAAGCGGATATATTCCGGTCAATCCACTGATTTGACACTACACCTCCCAATTTCCCCATCAAGACATCACTCCGATCGGAAGCGCTAATGGATCTACCCTGTCGCAATTAGTGATGCGCTGCAATTTGCGATCGTCTTCCTACATGAAGTGGGCGAGGAAATGCATTTCTCTCGTCGGAATATGAATAAAGAAGGAGTGAATATCTTTATTTTCTTGCATCTTTTTGTTACTTTCCCATTAAAAATTCTCCATAATGAAGCAACGGCAAACTTCGCTTCAA
This sequence comes from Nicrophorus orbicollis, assembly GCA_018845635.1. NCBI lineage: Eukaryota > Metazoa > Arthropoda > Insecta > Coleoptera > Silphidae > Nicrophorus > Nicrophorus orbicollis. Next base: position 275,330 of record JAFMTC010001625.1, on the reverse strand, counting down.
GACTTCGACTTTACGGCACACCACTAAATTCCGCTAACTAAATATACCGTTTTTAATTAATTTCATTTCGCTCAGCGAAACTTTGCTTTAATTATTTTAATGCGGATATTACATAACTTAATAGCGCTTCTTTCTCATCTCCATAGCATTTTTACTTACATAAATGTTTCTGCAAACTTTTTTATATACAATAACAACATTTAAGTTTACTAAAGAAAAATATACGATATTTAAATAATAGTTTATATGAATTAATACAATTTACAATAATTTTCGAAATGTCAATTCTCATTTTAGTTTGTTTTTTATAATAAAATATTTTAAACTTTAAAGCTACAAAAAAATATTGTATTTAGAATACATGATATTTAATATTTGTATATCTCAATTAACCAAAGTTTTCTTTTTCAAATTTTTAGATAATTAATTTCCATATAAATATTAATTATTTTTTATAATTACTAAACCTTCAACGCCAAACTTTAAAAGACTCTAATTCAGTTTATAATCTTGGCTAAAATAAGTAAAGATAGATTTCTGTAATAATTTGTAATAAGAAAATTAAATTTTCAAAGTATGATACCATAATTCGATTATACACATTATATTATTATATACATTATAATTTTATAAGTGTTGGTGTATTTCGTGGGATACAAAATTTAGAGAGAGACGATTATTTCGGTCTTTTAAGATGAATTTAAGCCCCCAATTATGGAACATAGCGTACGACGGAGTGCTAAGGATAGAACAACCGGCAGGCGTTACAGTCATCGGTTACGCGGATGACCTGGCAATAGTAGCCACGGCAAAAACGGAAGAGGAACTCATGGCAAAGGGAAACCTGGCAATATGCAATATCCAAGAGTGGATGGCAGAAAGAGGATTAGCGATTGCAGCAGAGAAAACAGAAGCGGCATTACTTACTGGAAGAAGGAAAGTAAGCCCAATTCACTTCAGAGTATCGGGCATAGACATAACACCAAAGAAATCCGTTAAATATCTAGGGGTACACATCGACAGCAGCCTTACATTTGCCCAACACATTAGGGCAGTAGCACTCCGCGCAACGGAAACAACCACGGATATCTGCAGGCTGATGCTAAATAACGGAGGACCGAAACCGAGTAAGAAAAGATTGTTAGGAGTAGGTGTCATCAGGATGTGCAGTGCATACAGAACAATCTCCAGAGATGCTGTGCAAGTAATAGCTGGAGTACCACCTATAGAGCTGCTTGCAACAGAGAGAAAAGAGAGAATGTCGGGGCTCAGCAAAACCGAAGCAAGAGAAAGACTAATGCTAAGATGGCAGGAGAAATGGCAAAACTCAGAGAAAGGAGCCTGGACCAGAAGACTCATCCCTGTAATTAACCCCTGGATAAATCGAAAGCATGGAGAAACATCCTTCCATCTGACTCAGGCGCTTTCTGGGCACGGATGTTTCGGAAAGTACGTGCATTTCATACAGAAGAAGGAAGATGAAAAGTGCTGGTACTGCGAGAAGAATGATAGCCCGGAGCACACGTTATTCAGCTGCCGCAGATGGGCTGCAAAGAAGCACGTAGCTGAAGCAAGTCTCGGGGCGGTTCTAACGCCATGCAACTTGGTCAGCGAAATGCTTAAGAGCGGTGACAGCTGGCAGATAATAACAGGCTATGCGTCAGACATACTCTCTACCAAGGAAGAAGACCAGCGGAGGATGGAGAGAGCTAATGAAGAAAATGGCAGTGGAAGCCAATACTGAACAGGACTAACAGGTAAGACAATCAACATTTCAGAGTAATAACATTTAACAGGACCTGGATGCTGATGAAGAAGAGGAGTGGTTTTTAGTGGGTAAAAATCCCACAGTATCACGAATCCACCGTGGTCCCTTTGGAAGGTTTTCCTCTTCTCGGAAAAAAAAGATGAATTTAAGGGAAAGGACTAGACGAGGACTAGAACAATTTTGGTCATTTGGAGGGTTATGGAGGGGGTTGTTTGGATAGAGAATCCTAGTGAGGATACGAAGGAAGGAACATTCGAACGGAGAATCTTTTCAGAACAGTGTTCTGGGGTTGGGAGAGAAATCATATTTGAGGATTGGACAGCAGATAAATGGATGTTTTACATTTGATGAATATTGCAGAATTATCGAATGTTCAAAATCGAAAGTGACGGGATCTTGTCTTACTTTTGGACTTAAGTTCTTTTAAATGGGAATTAAAGTTGTATTTTGGAATTAGTATATTTCAAAGTATTTCATGGAGGATAATGGTTAAATGGGAAGGTTACTGAAAGTAATATGAGGATAGGTGATGTAATGGGGTGGAAGGGAACTTAACGTTTTGTTTTGGAACAATTAAATTTTAGACGTCACTTGGTTAAATTATGATTTTAATAATAATTTTCTAGTTGAAAAAATATGAATCAAATAATGAAAATTTGCCAACTGATATATTTGTACAAGTTTTGTAGATTGTGTCTTAAAATATTACTTATATAGAAATTAGTTAAATATAATCGATTCGTATAGAAAATTAAGAAAACAATGTGTAAATGTTTGATGAAATATTTCTAACTTGTTTTGTTGTGTTAATTGTATATTTTTTGGAAAATTTTGCAGAGTTAGTAATGATTTTTAAATATGAATTTAATGATTTATTAATAACTATTAACGTTTCGTTTTTTTACAAAATAGTCCCTTTTCTATTACATAGCATTATTTTCACGTGGGATTAGTTTGGAAAGCCATAATAGCAAACTAGTATAGTTTATGTGGGATCAAGGAGAGAGATTAAATATCAGTGTATCTATTACGTGTAATTGCCTGTGCGACTGCAAATGATTTACAGCCGGGCAAAGCCCTATTGACTTAACCCATTCAGATAGTCCGATTGATCTAGGCGTTTGCTTTGCGTCGTCTTTTCACGTCGTATATTGTAATTTGGGGAGGAAAATAACGCAACTGCCAGTGCGAGAAAGGCGACATTAATCAAGCTTTTATTACTCGGCCCAAAGTGAAATATAATGCGTCGCACGGAAGGGAAAAGCGTCAGAGACAAAGGAAAGGACAGAGGAATGAAAAAAATATATAGAGGGAAGAGTGTGTATATAATATGAAAACGGGCTAATACCGAAATGGAAATATATCATATTCACAGCGAAAAATGGAATATAAGTGAAAGTAACGCCAACGTCATTTTTTCTCTCTCACTGAGCCTTTGTCTTTGTTCTTCACACTCTTTTTTTCCTTCCGCCAGAAGGTGCAGCCTTTCATCCCTTCGATTCGTACGCGCTTTAAGTGTCTTCTCGACTTTTTTTTATTGCACTTTGATACCCCATCTGCGGCCGTTTCCCTCTTCTATTCTCTTCTCTTCCTTACGGTTTTTCATCCCTGCACCCTCGATTTTCTTTTTCTGCTTACTTTCACTTCGCCCTCTTTTATCTTTCTCGCATTACTCAAAAAGCTAAGATCCACACACACACGATGCGCAAAAACACAAAGAAACAAACAAATGTAACCGAATTAGAGAACTTACGAAAAAAATACTCACTCATTGATTTCTTTCACTCTACAAAGAACGTTAACTACATCTATAATGAAATATAGAAGAAACGTAACTAAAGATGGTGTTTAATTAGATTTAAATTCATTTATACAGTATGTAAAATTAATTAATTATTTAACTACTTTCAGTTAGTAACAAGTTATTTTCTGTAATATATGAAACTAAACAATATTCTTTAAATAAACTATATTTAGATATGTAATTATGAAATTGTATTATAATTTTCTCCAAATATTCTATAAAATTAGGAGAATTTTGTAGATTCTGAAAAAAGCAATATTCTTTATAGAAAAAAAAACCGATTGAGAGACGTCCTTTTCACTTAAATTCTCTAATTGAATAAAGTTTTCGCAAATAATTTATTTATAAGAATCATAAAATTAGTAATTTTCTTTAGACTTCAAGTTTACAATACATTTTCGAAAATAATTTGTTTAACAATTTATAATAATAATAAAAAAAAGAGTAATTTTCTTTATAACTGATTTTTCCAATAGAAAGACGTCTTTGCAAATTTTTCTACGAGTATTCTACTACAATTTTCCATTTTTTTATTTTTTTTATTTCCTTTTTAAAGTCATCTATCTACAAGTATTAACAAAAAATCAGATAATAAGACTCAGCAGTAACAATAAAGAGAAGATTATTGAAGATTGATCCAACGATCAAACTCCATTAACAAACTTAAAATTAACTCACTCATGCATCATATATTTTGGTAGATAATTTTTAATTTTCAATAATCCCAAAACGATTAGGTAGATCATGTTGTTTAAAACGCTTCAGTCTTCGTTGAAGTGATTCTGTATGTGTTAATTCAGTAGCTAATTGGTTTAGATGGTCCTCCAGCCGATGTTAATATCTTGTGCTGAGTTTAGCTATCTCTTCCTTTACAAAACTGATGTTAGTGTAGTGGTGTATGTATTCATTTGTTGAGAACCAAGGAGCATTGGTAATTGCTCTGAGCGTCTTGGACTGAAAACTTTATATCACATCAATGCTTGAATTGCAGGCAGAGCCCCAAAGTTGTATACCATAAGTCCAAATAGGCTTTCTCGAACAGCTTGGACAGGACTGGTAATAGACAAATGGGTCTGTAACAAGACACTACAATTATTGGTTTTCCAGGCTTGGAAATCAGAGTTATTTGGGCCACCTTCCATTGAGCAGGAAAAATGCCTAATTTGAGAATTGCATTGAATATAAGTGTGACCAATAGCTGGATGGTTCCCCAGGACATCCGCTGTAATCAAATCATATCCCGGTGTTTTTTCCTCTTCATCCTACGTATGGTCATCTCTACTTGGGGAGCAATGGGAGGAGACATCTGGTAAGGGGACTCCAGGAATGTTTGAACGTCACTTTCCTCTTCATCATTTAGTTCCGAGGGGAAAGGCTGAAATAGATTTGTTAGGTGGCTGGCAAACAGCTATGCCTTCTCCTTATCACTCCTTGCCCAGCCACCATCCGGTTGACGAAGAGGCGACTCTCTTTGTTTTGGTCGTGTTATGTGTTTTGTTGCTCTCCACAATGAATATTCACCAGCTTCGGATGGAGAAAAACTGCCGAGATATTCGTGCAATGCCTCGTTGCTTTCTCGTTCCATTAAGTGCTTCAGTTGTTCACCTAGTGTAGACTTATATGCAATTGTAGTAGATGACGGTGCAGGTGTAGCCTCCCACGCAGCAGTTTGGATGGATCGAGTTAGATTTTTAACAGAATTTTCCATGTCTTCTTCTAATTTTAGTCCAATGTCTATCGTTAGTGTCGACTCCAGGTAGGCTTTGAACTGTTGCCAATCAGTTCTGCTTGTACTCAATGTTGGAGGCCTTGTTCGTTTCAATATTCTCGAGGACAGTGTCACATATATTGGGGAATGATCCGAAGAGGGATCCAGGCTGGTGTCTATAGTGATGTAGTTGCTGGATATACCCCGCACGATAGCAAAATCCAACACATCTTGATGTTTGGCTCTATCTGTTGTCCAGTAAGTCGGCTTACCGCTGGACACGTGTGTGAGGTTGCGCAGCTGTATAGCCTTAAGCAGTTCTCGACCTTTGGTTATTATTAGTTAATTTTCCAATTGAAAGACATCTTATTTCTTTCATTACATTCATTAGTTGGTTTTATATCATTAAGTAATCTACACATAACTTTATACCTAAGAAATACTACACTTTTTAGATTACAGAATATTAAATTGTAATGTTTCTTTAATTGTTTTTTTTTAATAATTTGAAAAAAAATGTTATATTAAATCAATAAAACTAAAACATTAAAATTTTTCATTACTGCATGACTCACGTGCTTCGGGTTATTGTGACCGCAAAATACCTGCGGGTATCAGCAATAATATTAATTAACAATAAATAAAATCGAAAACTGAAATTTCATTCCGACGGCAATTAAACACTGTTTTTAATTAAATTTTCACATTCCCGGGAGCCAATATCCATGAATATTTATTGCCGAACAATTTTTGTATTCATTTTATTTGTTTCTGTAGTAAAGGGAGAACGGGGTTGGTTGTCAAATTATTAAATATTGATTATTCCATTCAAAACATGTGCGTGTGCACAAAAAAACGGGGTTGGTTGTCACATACTGTCAAATTGAATGAATATGATCTTCTGGTTTATTCAATTTAAATTATGTTTTTTTTTATTTTATCAAAATTTTATCAAAATTTTATCAATACTTACAATTTTTATTAAATATGTACAGTCTATTAGATTTTTTCATTTAAAATTTCGTAAAAATTTAAATTATAAAGTTGAATATTTGAGTTTGCTCTGCTTTAAAACTGTTACAAAAAATACAAAAGGTTTTCGTGCTCGTTCGGAATTATGCACATCACAGGAATCGGACGAACTGCAAAGCCGGAAAACGGAATAGAATAAAACTACGTGCTTCTCGCCAAGAGAATATAAAATCACGTGCAGAGATGTAGTGAGGGCATTAAAGTGCACATAAATATGCACGCACCAGACGACTCCAACTCCAACTGTCGTCCGTAATAATAATAATAATGATTATGATGATGATAGTAATGGTGATGTTGACGCTGATGCAGATGGAAACAGCAGTTCCAAAAGTGGCGCATCGTTGTTTTCATCCGCAGATGTTTTCTGTGCATTTTACGATATTTCACTTTTTATTTTTACATTTTTAGCAACGTGGATTCGGTAATTGCGTTCCAACAACAACAGGAAAAAACATCTTCAACATTATTAATTGCATTACCAGGGCGACGATAAACAACAACAACAACATAAACAACATATTTGTCGTTGTTAATTACGTTTCTAGGGAGACGATAAACAAAAACACATCTTCTTCCTTGTTAATTGCGTTACCTGAGTGACGATAAACAACAACAGAAACAAAACGTAAAGAAATTATTATATGTATCAACGGGAACGAATGAGAATAAAGGATGCTGTTTCATTACGGACCGCAGCGAAAATGAACAAAGGGTGAAGGGTGCAAAAAAATAATATATAAAAATTGAGGTTAGGGACAAAAGAGCTGCGTAATGAATGCAGGAGCCTCGAGATCGTTCAGCGAATCTCGCATTCGGCTGAAGTAGAGGTGAGTTTATTAAGTAAATACCGACCGGGATTCGCTAATGAGAACCGTCACGATTTGAACGTAAAGTGTACGTCGGGATTTTCTCCTCTTACATCATTTTTATTTTTGTCGCAAATTCTCAATTTCTATCTATATATTTTGTATAAAAATTCAATAAACTCTCAATGTATTATACATAAATTGAGAATGTTTCATTCACATTTTGTATTTTTCAAAAAATTACATAAAAATGGACAAATCAAATTTAAAAACTATATAAAGTTATACCAATTTATTTACATGTAGATTAAGAAAGTGACTCATAGCCGAATGGTTTGAGTCCTCGTTCGCAAAATTTGAGGTCCCGGGTTCAAACCTTGGTATTTCCAAATATTTGCAGCCATCAAAATGAATTAGTTGTCAACGGGCAACGGTTCCGAACAAGTGGTGATTTGCTAAATGTCCAATTGGATAGATTGTAAATATCGTAAATATGCATATTTATGAACTAATTCATGTGTCACGTTTATTTCAAATAAAATATGACGAAAACTAAAAGTTCTAACCATATGATTATTTCTAAGACAGCATTACATTTTTTTTTAATTCACATTATGCTTTTATAATATTTTAAGTTAATTTAGGTGCTTTGGAAATAACTGTTACTTTCTGTCAATAATGCATTATAGTTAACTATTTTTTTCTAAAAATATAATTATTTTAAATTTGGTGAACTTTTTGTGGTAAAAATAGAACTTTTTTGAAGGATTTTTCGAGGTTTCTTCGAAAATTCAAGTTCATTCATAAAGAAAGTTTGAATTATGGGGGGCTTGTTGTCACAAAGTTCATTTCTCTTTTTGTATAAAATATGTGAGGCGGTTTTGTAGCTTTATGTTCAAGAAAACATTGTTGTTAAATGAAATACATTTTTTTTTCACAGTTGATTAACTTTATTGTTCCAGTGAGTATTTCTCATACTATATTAAATATAGATATTGTAACAAAAATGAAGATTAGTATTGAAAATTTATTTTTAGCGCAAGGAATTGTTGTGTTTTTGAAATGGGGTTGGTTGTCACATGTCATGGTGTTAGGTATTTACATATAATGCGAGTATAGTGAAATTTATTATTTTATAACTTATTTGATATCTTGGAAAATTGCGTTTTCTTTAGGAAAAAGGGATGAAATGAAGAAAATAATGTATATGGATGGTCGGTTCTGGCTTTAAGCCGCAGAGCGTATCTACGCTTGGTTGGCTGTCAAAATAAACAGAAACAAGGGAGGAGATGATAGCGCGATGCGCTCGAGGGGATGGAAAAGTACTGAAGAGTGTTGCCAGGTGGAGGATGAAGAGGATGAGGTTGGTGCAGATAAGAGGAAGTTGTGAAGATAAGAAGCGAAAGGGCTCGCAGCTCCGAGGGGAAAAGAGTCGTGCCCATGGATAATGATCGATAACTCCGGAAGACGTGGGTAAAAATTCGGAGCCATCAATCGACCATTAGAAACGCATCACCGAATCTACCACCACAACCATCACATTCAACAAAATACATGAGAAGTCAAAATAAATATAAAGAAAACGAAATAAGTACTCTGTACATCACTAAAACGGTGTCTCGAAACATGAAAAGGGAATTAATGGATTGTAAATAAATGGTAATTATATTAAAGCGAATCTCGGAGAGGCAAAGTACGTGTACATTTTGTAATTCTGTCTCTCCCTCTCATCCAAAATGAATAATTACATATTTATGTTAGACTCGTTAAAATCCCCCACTTTCCACGGATTCAGCCCTTTTCAAAGGCGCAAAACCCCTTTTCAAAAACCATCCCGAAGCGAAGAAGTGCATTCAAAATTAATTTCGTGGAGCTTTAATCAACTGCGCGTTGAAGTCAGATCAATCCGGAAATAACGAACCTCCAGATTCGTGCAAGTCGTGCATATTTACAGCAACACTAATTGCATTTCGCCGAAATGGACCCCCATTACCGAAGACGTTTAATGTAATTACATCAACTAAATCAGTCGACTGTTTCGCATTAAATTTAACTTGCTGAAAAGTCAAATTTTATAAAATAAGAGACAACAAAGCTGCATACTTAGATTACAAAATACGAAAGCGACATCTGTGATTACATTTGAAAATATTACAATTACGTAAATAATTACATTAAATATAAACATCATTTATAATTTGATAATATCAAATACGATGAATTAGGTTACAGAAAAAATACTTTCAATATAAATTTAGGTACAAATCGTATAAAACTTCATAGTCAGTTAAAAGTCATAGTCCAGTCATACAATAAAATTAATAAAATCCAAGAGAAAGAGTTAATTAATTAAGCCTACTCTTTAAACAAAATGAAATATCTATATCTCAAATATCATGTATCGATGCAAATAGACAGAATGAGACGTTGATGATATTTTAGGTTTATTTTTGCTGTTGTTCTGGTGGTGCTGTGTTTAACGTAATCGATGCAAATCAATTTACGCTGATTGTCGCATCGTTGAGCAGGCCGTCAACATCGATTATTTAACTGTTTTAATCTAATTTCATCCGCAGGCCCGCAATTAACAACTCGATTTGCATTGATTTTTCTTTTGCAAATTTATTTATCGGAGTTTATGCCGTATCAGTTCAGGTTTTAATCGATATTGGAGTGCTTTTCGTTTGATTTATTTGTTTGCTCTGTATTTATAGGTTAGTTTAATTTGAAGTTATTATTATTGAGTAATTTTTATTGTGAAACTTGGCAATGATGTACATCATGAAGTTGGGTCAGAAAAGCTGGGTCCGTAGCATTAGTTAAACTATTCTGGTTAAATAGTTTTAAGTAGTTGTTAACTTGATCCTTCGTTTAAAATAGTTATTAATGAGTTTGTTTAATTTGAAGTTATTTGTTTATAACGTTTTTATTGAGAAATAGTAAAAATTCAAGACTTTTGATTTGTGTTTGAATATTAAATATTTTTTGTTCCTCGAGGAGGTATACTCGGTCCGATTAATCAAAATTTTCGATTGTAAAAATAAATCCAGATTGGACGGCGGCTAAGTCGCAGGACTACCAACTGTTTGCATTTAATTAGTCCGCGTGATTTACGCGTCGGGAAAAAATTAATTGAGTTACATCGATGAATCATGTTTCGCGCCGAATCGGAGCCAATAAATCGTGGGGTTTTGAGGCGGAGCTGCGTCAAACTGCATAATAAATAATCATTAAACCAGAGCGTGAACATTGTTCAAATTGATAGAAACCGACTCGATTTCTCGACGAATTTGCCAAGAAATAAACATATGAAGTGAATCGTTTCTGAGTGGGGTTTGCGAAAGTGGATAAAAGGGGGAGGAAACGGCCTGACAAATCTGGATACGTTTCTTCGGAGTAAACATCGTCGTAAAATCAAAACTCGCGGAAAAGTAATAACGCGAGACATGCGACCTGCGGGATTCGCGAAGAGCATAAATTATTTCGCGATTTATTAAACTCAAGGGATCGTCCTTTTATTGAGGGCTTCAGTTTGAAAAATAGCCGTAAAAGTTTTCCAATGGATGAAGCAATCGCACAAAAGAGAGGTCGTGTCCCACACCTACACATAGAGAAATAACTAGACTAGATTATTGTTATTGGAACTGCTTCAGTTCAAGAAGTTTAAGTTTAGCAAGAAACTTTGTTGGAATAGGTGAGTGCTGGGAATGATCTAATAATTATTTGTATTATTATGAAGAAAGACTCAAAGGTGCGAGACAGGGCCTGGTTGTCACAAAGTTCAATTTATCTTTTTATATGAGATATGTGAATAGTTATTATAGAAATAAAAGTCAAATATATATATATATATACATTCTTGAAATTGGAACTGCTTCAGTTGAAAAGCATGTTTAGCAAGAAACTTTGCTGAAATAGGTAACTTCTGGGATTGATCTAATAACTATTTGTATTATTATGAAAAAATGGAGCAGTTGTCATGAAGTTCGTTTATCTTTTTGCGTGAGATGTGTAATTTGTGAATAGTGATTATAGAAATATTAGTAAAAAATAACTGATATTATTGCTGTGAACTGCTTCAGTTGAAGAAAGTTAAACAGGAAGCTTTCTTAGAATATGTGAATGCTGAGAATGATATAATAATTATTTGTGATTAAAGATAGTCTCAAAGTAAGCGAGGAAGGGGTTGGTTGTCACAAAGTTCGTTTCACTTTTTGTTATACGTGTCTGAATTCTATTTATATAATCATATACAAAAATAACTGTTATATAATTTAATTCTTAGAGAATCACTATTGTATTGTAAGTAATTTTAGATTTTTTTATCAAATTATACAAAAAATAAAACTTTTTGCTTCTCTACTTTACTTAAAGCAACTTTTCGCAATTTTTAAACGTTACAAGTTTCTGTTACGCAATTGAGATACAATTCATGTTTAGCTCCATCTTTTGTGCGTCAATCCAAACCGGTTAGGTATAATTAGCTGGAAACGTTCGCGCTTCCATTCATAATCCAGCCCGGGAGATTCAAATTGTTGGGATTACACGAGGCATTAAGCGAGCAAGGAAAGTTTCCGAGGAGAGAACTCCCCTCGGACGCTTATCAAGTTTCGGCGAGAATTGCGTTTAGAATTAGGATAAAAGTACGCCCAAAAAAGGTATCACTGTTAAGTTCTTTTGGTATACAAATCCAACAATTTATGTAATCCCCTTTGCGGCAATTGTAAATTAAAATATAAGTACGACCAGAAAGGTATCACTGTTAAGTTCTTTTGGTATACAAATCCAATAATTTAAGTAATCCTCTTTGTGGCAATTGTAAATTAAAATATAAGTATGACCAGAAAGGTATCACTGTTAAGTTCTTTTCGTATACAAATCTAACTATGTCTCTAATCCTCTGAAGGAAACTGGAAGATTACAATCGATTTTTTGTGTTACTGTCGTCATTTTGACGTGGACTGCAGGACAAATTGACAGGGTTATTAAGTCGTCGAGAGCATTCCGTTTTAATGACGTTAATTTTAAGCGAGCGATGAATGGGGGAGTGAGAGATGAGGCAGTCTATATGCATAAATGCCTTAACCACTTTATAAGGCGGTTGTTAAAGTTTGATTTAATCTTGGGGGCCGCAGCCGCCTCCAACCTTCTCCTCCTCCTCCTACGCCACGGTCTAACGCCCCATTCTTGTCTCCAGCGTCGCGTTAACAGATAGAGTCCTCGAATAGATGTAATTTCCTTTCTCTTTCTCTCTTTCTTTACATAGCTTTTCAATTCATTCTTGTTATTTCTGTACAGGAACAAAAGGACGAAGTACCACTATATCAACACTCTACGCGGCTCTGATTCTAACAGCGCGGATTAGCTGACAAGTTTCCGGTTTCCCGCTGTCCGCGAAACGTCAACATAATTCACAGAACGCTTCACATCAGTTCTGTGCGAAAATTGCGGTTCGGTCCATCGATTCCAACAAACATAGGTCTCTTTATAAACGAGATCCATTCGATACTAAGTGCGAATATCATTCATACAAGCTACGGGTTATTGTTAAATGGGATGGCAAGCAGTGAAATCCACGGGCGTTCCCTTCCGTACATCATCTATTTCGCGCCGTTCTCCCGGATAACCGCCCTCCGGCCACTACCGCCCCTCCAGACGCCCCATTAATTGGCGCACTTCGTTTCACAGATTGCAGCTTAATTGAAAAATATCTCTATTAGGAATTTCAACTGAAAAAGAAAAGCGCTGCATCGGCAAAGGACCATTTCTTTCTTTTAACTTTACTGACAATACCAATTAGTATTTGATCGCTATATTCATATTTGTATAAAATAAGTATTAAGAAACCAAAACTTGTTTAAAAATATTCTATTATTTCTTTGTTAGTAGCTTTATTACTTTACGTATTTCATGTATCCATTGTAAAAGTTTATGCCTCGAAAATCTAGTGTCTAAATAATAAATTCAATACAATAAAATAACGGAATCGAAAAGAAAATGCTACTGCTGCAAAGTTTTATAGACCATATTCCGTCTTAAATCTTTTATTTTCTCGGTTTCTGTAACTGAAGATCAAACTTGAACAAAACGTATTTATTATCCTCGAAAATCGAATGTCTTCACAAATTAATGAATTTCTCAAAAAATATATATGACACAATGATTTATTAGCACTCTACTCAAAGCTGAATAATCAGGCTTTCCAACGTTTTTTTTATATTTGTAACTATTACTGTTTTCCTAATTGACTGTCAGAGTTGAAAGTTATATTTTTTATGTCTCAAGTGTAACACATTAATTAAGGACAAATATTCAAGATTTCCAGTGGTTTATATCTCTTATTTGTAATTATTAAGGTTTGCTCTAATTTATTGTCAGAATTTATTAAACTGTTGATTTGCTGTTACCCGGCGCATCCAGCATTGTTTTGGGGTCCAAATTATATATGTAAAAACGAATAGATGGACGACATCGAGTTAGTTTGTAACAAGTGTTTCAATTACTTAGTTCTATTTATTTTAAAAATTAATCCGTTCGACGATGGAACGAAGTTTCGAGTGTGGATGGAATTGCAAGTGGAGGACAGAGTAAATATTGTCCGGACGCGACCGGAGAGGTTGAGTGAGACAGGCACGGCAGGAGGACGAAAGGACGGTTCGCGATTAATTAGATTCCCTTCCCTCTTCCCCACAGAACCGACGACATAAAAGGCAATTTAATGTGACTCGGGCGGACGGGGATTTAGATATCGTTTTAAACTAATACCTTTGTCAGATTGAAACATTTACGGTTATCCTCCGGAACCTGGATTTCCTCGGGCGACGAAACCCACTATTTCTTTGCTACTTTGCTTCCTTTTCTCATCTCTGCGTTTCACTTTCTCTTTGTGCAGTCCGTTCGCTCATCCTCGTTTCTTTTTATTTTTATGTGTCGCCTTGTATAGAAATATATCTATATATATATATATATATGAATGTACACACAAAAGCCACTTAGGACTTCTACGTTAGTTGGGGCAGATAGGAAAAAGAGGATGAAAGAAGGAGGAAGTAAAAAGGCATAAAAATGGGTCGCACAGAATCCACATTTTATCAAATAAGGACTGGAAATAATGTTTTTCCTTTTCTCTGATTCAGTCTCCTTTGTTTCGCTCTGGAAACCAATAGGACGGAGACTCCTTAAACTCAGTCAATATCGGCCCGAAGGATACTTGCGTAGAAATAATAACAACTTCGTCTTGAGGAGTGCAAAATGAGATGAGCACTAGAAACTGCAATTAGCTACGTGAAATTAGGATCAATAATTGATATAGTCTTCAGAATCAACAGTGCCTCCATAGAAATCCAATTTACCCAGTTTCTATTCAATACATCTCATTTTTTCTGTTACATAATCTTATTACAAATCATATTTTCTCGCAATCATACTGAATATCGGATTTCAAAACATATCCAATATCAATTCAAATAGAAACAGAGATTGAGTATTTTTTTGAAAATCAATAAAAAAATAGTTTAAATTTTAACACATTAATAATCTAATATTCATCACTTTTGATTTGATCTTTGTTTAAATCTTATATATATATGGAAGATATTTATTTATTGATTTTTTATTTATTAATCAGAAAAAAGGTGAAATTGTTGTTATGATAGGTGTATGTGGATTGTAAAGATAGTTGTGTAGAAAAAGAACTTATATATTAATATAAGGGATCTGTAAAGTGCGGCACGTAATAGAAGACTCACGCGTTTTAGCATGTGCGCATATGTTATGGTGGTTGCAGCAAGAATTCTATTACAATTATAACAGAAATAATTAAAGAATCAAATAAAATTGAGGCTTATATTTTAGCTCTATCTCTTGTTCCTTAATCTAAGAATCGTATTTATTGTCTAGTTTTTTTCACTTCTGTTTTTCACACTGATTCATTCATTTGACGTAGAGAACGTGTGTGTGAGAATCATAATGCGAGTGAAAAATTGCGAGATACAATGTTGTTAAATTACAAGTATTTTGTCAGAGTTGGGAGAAAATGAAAAATGGTTTCTGGGAGGGAGGGAGAGAAAAGATGGGGGATGTTGCGTGTGAATGAAAGAGAGACAGATAATGGGGGATCATTTTACGCGGTGAACGGAATCGTCGCATATTAATTACCAAAACCGAAACGGCGTTAATTAAAAACGAAATAACAGAAAGGAGTGGGGGTGGGAAAAAGTGTATGTACAAAGAGTTAACGGGAGACGGCTCGTTTAATAAGCGAAATGAAATCGTAAATTATTTAAGTGGTCGCGAAGCGAAAGAAAACTTTAAAAAGCCGGTCCGAGTTTCTTCCCAGCAGGAAGACAATCCTTTATACGGGTATAATCAGCGTATAATCCTGACGGTCGTTCCACTCACGTCCCGGCGAACCCCTCTCCCTCTTCCACCCAAGCCCAAGCCCCAAGTCCTGAGAGGGTTCAAGTCATTCTTCATGTCTAGTGGCTAAGATTTAGTGCCATTCATCTTCTAAATAAAAAAAGGGGAGTGTAAGGGAGAGAAGGGATGTGTATCCCACGCTGTAATTTGCCGGTGTCTGTCTCTCGCCCCCGCACCCCCGTATTTTTTTTTCCAGAACGTTCACGTTCATATTCGTTCTTTTCGGTTGACGGAATGGGAATTCCAGCCTCAGGCACGAACGAATTAACATTTCAATTTCGATCTCGATTCGCGCATAGACACATAATTCAAAGAGTAAAACCGTGCCCGAGGTTGATGCGAAATCCCATTCGAGCCCAACATTACAGTAATGATCTTCCCCGTCCGAGGCAAGACGATATTCGAATGGGGTGCGCAGTAAGTTGCGACATCAATATGCACTGAATCCGAATCTTCCTGATTAGATTACCACTTCAAGACGTGATTGCGGGACGTGCGGGGGGTGCACATACCTCGCCGAAGATCCTCGCATTCGACCGTTTCCGTACAATAGCTTAGCACACAACAGCAGAAACCGCTTTTCCACTTTGGGACGAAACACCTCCTCATCCCATCACCATCCCGTCCTATCGTAACGCCGCACAAAACTCATTACCCGCCACTGATCTTCGCTATCCAGTTTAATCAAACTACTCCGAGGTTTCGAGAACAACATCTGGAATTGCCCTTTTTATATCCGGAATTAGCATGTTTCACGGATATATATACTGCTTTGTTTCTACGACTCGGCTAGGTAAGCCTTTTTCTCTAACTCCTCTTCGCAATAAAACGCATTCGCATTTTCCATTATCCAAATCCCGTTCAAATCTTATAAATTTCCAAACAAATCTACATAGAAAACAAACCAAAAATTTTAAAGGAATATTTTTTATTCTCCTACTTCAACTAGCAAAGAAATTACATTACTTTTTCTGTCTAAAGATATAAGCAACAAATAGAAATAACATAAACTTTATGTTATTAAAGATACAATATACGTCATCTATCATTTCCATCAACTAGCAAATAAACTACATTAGTTTTTACTCCAAGAAAATCAAAAGAATTAAGCAACAATTTGAAATATTTTTTAAAATTTTATTAAAGAATTATTTAACGGTAACGGTAGATGACAACTCAAACCATGGGGCTATGAGTCGCATTTTTCCAAACTAGTAAGGAAATATATGAAAAATTGTTTCCGAAATGAATTTCGATCTATTGACAAAATTTAAAAAAGTCAATAATACATTTATTTTAATTATCGATTTTTGTTTAATTTCTAAAAAAATTCCAATTAACATTACACCAAACATTGATGTTTCTCATAGATGAAAGAAACATCAATGTTTGTGTTTAATTCATAATTAAACCTGCTCAACATCGAATGCCCATTGAGAACATGAATTGCATGCACCTTGATTATTATCGCATCGGTGAAATGGAACGGTAATAACATATCGATTCTTCTACGCTGAAGCACAGCAAATTCGGACCTAAAGTGCACTCAACCTTTGATGTGCTTAGGACCGGGAACGAACCCTAAATTATTCCTGAAAATAAATATGTTATGCATTTCCTTTGAACTTGCTCATATTCAACAACAAAAAAAACACATTTTGAAACAAGAAAAAAAAAGAGCATACTACCATGCTAAATCGGAAAGCCGATTGGGAAACGTAAAGGATATTACTGTCAGTCACGTATGTTAATATTTATGTAAAAAGGGGATTTAGTAGCAGATTTTGATGTTAAATAAATATACTAAAATGTATGGGAAAATTGACCAGTATTAATTGATTTTTATTTTATTTTCCTAGTATTTCTTTATTTATTCATTATTGTATTACTTTTATATTTTTTGGTAGTTTTTGTATCTTTTTTATATACATTTTGACACTACTTAGTTTTTATTTCCAATACGCCATCTATCGTCAATGGAATGTACTAAATTTATATATTTTTATTGCGTTATATCATATTGATAAATGCGGAATTCATGCTTGAATGGAGGAAATAAATTGGTTTTATTCATTTCTTCGGAAAATGTGTTGAAAGGTGGAGTGCGCATATATGATGACAAACATCGAGTGGTCTGCGTTATTCGCTTCGGAAAATGTGTATTTGAATGGGTGGAAAACATGCAGTCGGCTACAAATTTGGCACGTTATTTCGGTGGCATTGTAGGTGGATAGACTGAAGAAATAAGGGAAGAGAACCGAATGAATGAGTGAAATTGTTGTGTTGTGCGTGCCGTCTCCGCTTTTCCTTCCAATTCGCTCTTCTCTCTCTCTCTCTCAACATTTTCTGCGAGAAATTGGAAATGCTTATTGAATATTGAAACGAGCAGTGTACACGCGTTTTCGTTACGAACCGGAGAGAAATTGCTCCCAAGCTTTTATAAGTATCTCCTTTTATTTCGTCATTTCAGATAAGTCCATCTCTCTTTCTCTCTCCATCTCTCTCGAGCACACAGATGCACAGCAATGTGGATAGATACAGATACGGTTTTTGCTGGATAGAGCGAAAAGCGCTCGAATATTGATGTGCAGACGAGTATCTACGGGATTATTAAATTCCATCAAAAGACGTCAAACGCAGAGGACTCCTCTCATCTCTCTCTCTCTCTCTCTTCGGATTAATTTGAGCCTATTTTCAACGCCGCGATTTCATTAAAATGGAAATATAATTACTAAACCGCTCCACATACTTGTTTTCTCTTTTTTTTTTTGAAAACTTTAATTATAATTAATTGTTCAAACATTATGCAGTTTTTTTTGCTCTAAAATGAACACGCAATTTTAATTTTCCACTTTTTTTTGTTTATAGAAAGTTAAGACTACAGTAATGAGGGTTCAAAAAGCAGCATTTCCTTCAATTCAAAGAACATAATGTAATCACGGATTTTAAATTAATTTCGTAAACAAGTATAATTCATAAGAATGTATGATATTATTGATAAAAGTATTTTTTCTTTAGAAAATAATAAAGGAAAATACGTTACATATCCTTAAAAGTCCTGATTAAGAGTCCTTGCATGACACAAATCCAGTACGAAATGGTGAGATTACTGTCAGTAAAATAAGGCAGTCAAGGTTGATTAGGATTTAAGTTCATAAATAGGGCTGTAAGCATTATAAAAAATATACTCTTGAAATTAAACATAACTAACTGGAAACATAATAATCACGGAGTAAGGAGTGTTTTGTTGAAGAAATCACATATTTTTCGAAATCGAAATTCATCTTATTTACCCTTTTAATTTTACTTTTGAATACTTTTAATATATGTAATACAGTGTACTCACTATTATATTTAAATTCATGAAATCGTCATTTATTTAAAAAAATTGCTTGAAACATAACTTGAAAAATGCCATGGTAGAGTACATGTTACCTTCAATTGCAAGGAATGTGGGCTAGTTTCCCTCGTTTTCGAAGCGTTTTCGATAAGTTGGGTTCGGGTTTTTTGCTTTTTGTACATGTACAAAAAATGCTTTGAGATACGAGCAATTTGACATACGAGCAAGATTACGGAACGAATTAAACTCGTATATCGAGGTATCACTGTATTACCCTTCTTTCAACAAATAGTGAAAATAAAACAAAATTACAACTAAACTTTTAATTAAACAAGATTAAACATTCTTAAAATATGTAATGCATCTAGTATTGTTT
The DNA here is from genome assembly GCA_018845635.1 of Nicrophorus orbicollis. Taxonomy (NCBI): domain Eukaryota; kingdom Metazoa; phylum Arthropoda; class Insecta; order Coleoptera; family Silphidae; genus Nicrophorus; species Nicrophorus orbicollis. Next base: position 256,075 of record JAFMTC010001625.1, on the reverse strand, counting down.
TAATTTTCTGATTAAATCCCCAAAATTGTCATTTCCTTCAAAAAAATAAAAATAAAAGAAAAACGTTCCGGGAAAGGCCTCGCTAAAGCAAGCAATTCCTTCTGCGAAGGAAAGCGGAAAATTCCCTTATCTCCACGCAGCAAACAACACTCAGAAATGAAAGATGCAAAAAAAAACATATATTTTTTTTATTATATCGTTCCATCTCATCCGCTCTTTCTTGCGTACAGCGAAAATCTTCGTATAATATTATATAAACAATTTACACGGAGCGAGCAGTTAAATTTCCGCTCAAAAGAAGTAAAAGTTTAGTGGCCGGGGAGGGTAATTTCATCATCTCCAAAGCGAATATGTTTATTGTCGGGTTAAATCTGAGGCGTAACTTTCGAGTAGAGGAAAAAATGTGAGTTTGTGAGAAGCACTACACTTGATATTCATATTTATCTTGCATCAATTTAAACTTTCGTAAATGCTGCAGCATGAAAAAGTGGTTCTTTCCTCGGATAAATAAAATCAAAATCACGTACAAGAAACAAAAATTATAAAAAACATAATTAACTGAAAAAGGCATAGTATTTCCTTCAATTGCAAGTGATATAACTAACTTGAAACATAATAATAATGGATTTTTATGATATTAGCATAAGAAATCCCTTTTAAAAATTTGATCTGTGAATTTTACGTTATATAACAAAAATTGCATTGTATAATCTTTGTGGATCTGCAATAGTTTATCGTAATTACAGGACGTCCCTGTGGATCTAGCGAAAACTTTCCCATCTTCGTCGAATTTTGAATTAATACACGTTATAAACAAAACTGAATTTGATCAGGGAGGTGATCAAAGTGTGAGGATCTAAAGTTGGTTGCCCGGCGTATCCACCAGATCCGAACGAAACTTCAATCAAGCCCGAGAAAATCCCCCGTGCGGATGTTCAGCTTCCGCGTCACAAAGACACGTATTAAATAAGCGGAATTACGAATCTCGATCATGGAAGTATATCTTTGGGAATAGCCTGAATATACACGATCGATGTGTATGATTTGCCCCGAATTTTGCGTAATCCCATTAATCCGAAATTGTTGCCCAGCATTACCATCGAACTCGATTAAAATCTTGGCCAGAGAAATAATGCGTTTATTTTAACTGTGTATTCTCTTTATCCCTTTTGCAGTATTAACCATTGGAGATGACACGAATTCGATTTCAAGTTTGCTGCGGCGTTCTACGTTCATAACTGGGCGCTAATTGAACGGCAATTACGATCGTTATCGTGGCCTAATTAATATTCTTTTCCAGTTTGGTGCTGAATGGAATTCATCTAGTTTCTAATCGTGTCCAACATCAAATTACTAACGTCCGCGTAATTGAATTTCGGCACTGCGGATTCAGATAAACCGCAAATTGCGGCCGAGACTACGTAATAAATAATTACATCGAGCTATTAAAATTTATTGAGAAAATAAGTCGTAAATCTAAGCGATACTATTTCACATTTAAGCAATATTTAATTACTTTTAGTTATCATCAATTACATGTTAAAATTTAAACTATTTCTATCATTAACCATATTCTCTCCAAAATTGTATTTGCCTCAAAGGAAGTGTTATTTCATATTTTCATTATATTTTCAAACCAAAATAATGCATATACACACAAAAGAATAATAAAACACAACTATTACCATTGCTGCTATTGGCATAGGGTTTTCCGTTCAATTTTCTATAATTTATTTTGTAATTTAAAGTATTTCAATACTGGTAATACTCCTGAAGTAATATTATAAATTGTGAATGTCATAAAAGTAGCGTAACTATTTCATATTTCCATTATATTTATATCATTTTCTGAAAATTAATTCTATTTCATAATCAATTTAATAATTTAGAATAAACTATTTCCATTGTAATACCTTTTTAATATTTATAAATGTATTAATCATATAAATTTTATTAGCTTATACAATTTTCATCTTAATTAATTTCTTATTTTTTTTATGATTTTCTCTTGTAATAATTGCTTATATAAAAGAATATTATAATTTGGTTTTCATTAACATTAAAACTTGTATTAGAAAAACTTTATTTTTGTGTGTTATTTTTAATAACAAATTAAATTTAATAATTTAGTAAATATAAGGAACTCTTAAATGATAATCATTAATAATTAAGAGCAAAAAGCCCTTATAGCCCCTTTCAGTTATAGAATTTGATTTTTATTTTCTTAATTTTTTTTCTTATTATTTTTTATTTATATTTATTGCAATAAATCTTGTTATTAGTATTAATAAATACATAAAATAATAAGAAAATCATATTCGTTTGAACGCATTATACAATTCATGGAAATTCAAGATTTAATGGATGGAAAGTAAAGCATATTTTTCTTTTTCCAATGTCTTTTTAAAGTACTGAATCACGTGAATGCGAGGCGGAAAATCAGAAAGTTTTACGCTTTAAAAAAAGTAATTCCAATAAAACGTTTTTATAATACAATAAACCATTATTAATGAACTGAAATTTTGACTGAAGTTAAATAATGTTATAAGTTTAATTACACATATAACATATTTGTTTCGGTTGAAATTGATTAAAATTAAATTGAACCGCAATATTCGTCCTTTGATTAAATATTGATTCAGTATAATATATTATTCACTACGTAGCTGGAATGAAGGTAATAAATAAATATTGTTAATTAATATTGAAAATTCAATTGATATTTTTGGCAACGGATTCAAAAGGGTTTTACGATCATCTCCTGCAATTTCGATGGATACTGGGGCTTCAATTTGAATCTGCGAACGCTTTGGAATTTGTTGATGGCATTCCGAAATGTCGATGATATTTGTAAATCAACCGATTCAAACCATCCCCCGGTTTCTCGCATTCGATTCAATAATTCCAATGCGATTGTCGGCAGTTTCTACATATCTCTGAAACTTATATATTTATATATTACCATATAACCATTTTGAAATACAATAAAGATAAATAGCCTACATATCTTTACCAACGGATTGTATCCAATATAAAAGATTGGTTCATTTAGTATCATAAAGTCACTCCAAATTATAAATAAAAATAATAAAATATTATTAACAAAATATTGAAACAAATTTACGTATAATTGAAATAGTTTGAACACAATATTTACTTTAATATTTGCAAAACAATGAAAATAATGTTTGAAAAATTGTAATTCATAGTAAAAATGTATTGGTTGTTCTTTTTTTTAGTACAATACAATTTAGTTATATTTATATGGAATTTTACTGAATTTAATTGTGAAACTATTATTATTTTTGCGATTGAATTATGTAAAAATGTATATAAATATTCGTAATAATTAATAATCAAAAATAAAATGCAATTGCATTGAAAATATAGAAATATTTGAAATTCTGAAAATACAAATAATATATGAAATACTAAAATTTGATAAAATTCAAATGAAATCAGCTAACTTCGTTTAAACTAATGCGAAAATAAGAAATATTATGGACTTAATAATCTTGAGATATGCTGGGATCATCTATAAATGTAAATTTTGATCGATCTGGATGGAAATAACAATAGTCGAGGGAATGAGGAATCCGGCTTATTACGAAATTAATTTAATACCGTGCAGCGAAGATGTTTGAGTAGGAGAACGGGGAAAGGGAAGGAGTGACGAGTCCAATGATTCCGTAAATTAGTTTTCGTTAATTAACGTTTTTGGGATGGGCGGGCTTGCGAGGATGCAAGGAAGAAAGGAGCGAAGAAACGCGAAGTTCTGGCGCGAATTAAACGGTACGATTAGTTTGTTGCCTGCTGGAAACTGCCGAACTTAAGACAGGCCCAGGTTGGATCCGAATGTTCGCTATTAACCGATGAGAGGAGTTACATCGACTGCCTGTTCCTGCAGGAGGATGAGGATGAGGAAGAGCAGGAGGTGAATATCCACCTCGTGGGGATTGGAAGAGAGAAATACGGGGGGGAGGAGGGTGGATCCGGGGTTTCGTTCGGAACAACTTCGAACGACTTTAGTTTGAATTATAACAGCCATTACGAATTTAAACTTGACATTCTAAGCATTACGTTAATATAAGCACAACATGCGAATTAATTTCACAAACTTTCGTCTTGTTAATCACTTGTATTAGTAATCATTTCAGAAAGAAAGCATTAGTTTAATGAACTAATCAGCTCTTGACGGATTGGTTAATCCGGTAAAGAGGGTCATCTCCGAGCGGATACGATTTATCTTCGAGCGCTGAAAAATGGGCGAAGAATATTATGCATGCAAATGAAGGAAAGTAGACGAGATTCGCGGCCAAAGAAAAACTTACGGTTAATTTTCCGAAAAAAAAAAGGAAATAGTGTCGCCTTCTGCGAAACGAGCTACGAGGGAGAACGCTTTTCCAAAACTTTTTTGCGTTACATCACTCGTCTTCTGAATACGAACGAGCTTATTATACACATTTATATACATACCCTACATATACACACGGGACGCAAATCTCCTACAACTCCATAGCGAGATTATGTATTCATCAATTTTAAACGAAACAAAAAATTGATCCTTGATTTACTCGTACAAAACGGATCCACGATTTCATTTCATTCGGTACAAAACGAGAAAATAATAAATCGAGTTCTATAAATGCGAAAAATAACAAAAATTACGTAAAATCCATATGCATACATTAATAATCCGTATTTCACTCATAAAATGTATCATTTATTTCCATCGTAAATTCATATCCAGCACAAAATTTAACTCCATTCAGTTTCATCATCATAAAAAATCTTTTTACTAGATTTTTATTTTTCTTGTATTGAATTTTGTAAGTAAACTTAATTAATATAATTTCAGGTTAATTTTAGCTTACATTACGTAACTGTTGAAGCTTTCACTAAAAATAACAGGAATATTTATAATATTCATTGAAAATCTTATAAATATTGAAATGAGCTTTGAAGCTGTATGTGTTTGAAGAGATACGGGCCTAATCCAACATGTTCCTCCTGTTTTAGGGATGATGAAATGTTACAGAAGAAGATTGATGAAACGAAAAATCGGATGGATGCGCCGGGGCCCGAAATGAGACGATGAAAACGGCGAAAAAGAGAGTGGAGAGAAGAAGAAAAAAAGGACGACACACCAAAAGTGGGTTCATCCTTTATCTCCCTCTCTGTTCTGTCCTTTTTTTTCTGGAGGTATTTTAATGGCCTCCTTTTCATTTCTGTATCGATCGAAGACCGAATTCGTTTTTCATATATCTTTCGATTTCTATACGTGACCGCTTTCAGGAACTGACTCATACTAGATGATGGATCAGTAGGAATCAATTTACTTGAAAATACACACAAATTATGAGAATAAGTATATGGAAATTGAAGAGAATATCATGAAATATTTATAAATAGATGACAAATAATTTGATGAATATACTTAAATAATATGAAGAAGTAGATGGAAATTTAAGAAAATATAATATAAATAATTTGAATCCAAATTTAAAGATTTTTTTTCTCGCAGAAGTTACCCAAATTCATAAACTTTTGATCTTCAAAATTCATAAACCAAATAACCCGTTTTGCAGTTAAACGAATTAAAGATGAGTGTTTCTTGATAATTGAAAAGATTTTCCTCTCATCATTAATTAATTAATTAGAACTACGTAGACATTTCTTCTCGAACAATAGATCTAATAACATTCCAATTATTACACGAATTAATAGAGAAGTATTCAAAATAAAAAGGAAATTCAATGAATTTGACAGAATTCAGTTGCAAAAATTTATCAGAAATATATTTAAAACGTGCGTTTGAATTCTGTTAAAATGGAAAAAAATGCAATGTACGCAATAATAGAGATACAAATTGCGAAAAAACATAAAGGAAATGAATTCGCGCTTTGATTTTTTCTGTTTGTAATTTGTTTGTAATGTTTGATTGGCTTTTTTTCCTGTAAATTTGGAATAAAATTCTAGTTTTTTTTCCATAGAATTTTTGGTTGTTTGAAGAAATAAATGTAACTAGAAAATAATATCTTTTATCTTCTCTATATTTTTATTTAATAAAATTAATTTCATCTGTTCATAAATTGAAAATAATTATTTATTTTAAATAAGATTAGTAAAGAAGATTTATTAATGATTGTATATTGTATTGTATTTCATCACCAAAAATATTTAAACTTTTTAAAAATTAAAGTGTTTTTAGTTTCTACGTAAGAAAAAATAGTTATTAATTAGTTTTAGATTACTTATGATTTACTAAAGCTTCAAAATATAAATCGAATGATTTTAAAAATTACTTAAACTAAAGTCTATTTTCGTACTTAAAATATCAATAGGTTTACTGTAAAGTGTAGGAATGTATTCAAAGTTTCTTAATTTGTTCAGAAATTGTAGACATTTTTGCCTGTTTAAATATATCTAATTTGAAAGTCATTCAAAGGACGTCCATCAAACGCACTATATAATATATACACAATATAGTTTATACACTATGTAGTAAATTTTCTATACTTAGTATATACACTATATAGTATATACACTGTACAGTATATAAACCCGTATATCCAATTTTACCTAATTTCTAATTTCGCTTCGTTTGTACTTTGGGGCACAAACTAGAATAATTTCGAAATAATTAATTTCCAATCAATTTCCAAACTAGAAGCGCTCCAGTTTCGGCTTTGTGTAACAATTAATTGTCGATTCCTCTTCACCACCATCAAAGTCCATTACATTGTTATAAAGTGACTTTAACAATAAATTATTCGCATTTCCTTTCGAATTTATTCGCTGTTTTATGCTGCTTTCAAGTGAGCCGACAATGAGGAGATTCCAATTAAAATTATTAGTACGAAATGCGAAACGTCCATATCTATATGGACTTTATACAAATGTATACAAATATATTTCATTAGTTGCGTCATATTAATTCAATTTTTTCGCTCGTCCTATTTCTGTTTCATTTGTTGTTGTTGATTTTTTTTGGTCGAACGGCCAATATTACGAATAATGATGAATAATATGAAATACGTTCAATTTGATTTTAATTAATTCTGTGTAAAGTCGACGGATTTAATTACTTGCGAACTATTATTTGTTCATCGAATTTTGTGCGGGTTTTCGATTTAATATCAAAGGTGAAATCTGGTTATTTATATAAAAACATTTTTAATTAGATTCTCGTAATTAGCATACTGACCTAACTACAAAGTTAATCATTATATATGTTAATGAATTAAATAATTAGTAGTTTTGTTAAAAAATATGTTTTTTCAGTTAATTTCTTGAGTATTTTATGAAAGAAATATTTCATGTTATTTCACAATCCAAAATCGAACATTATTATCATTTAACTCATAACAAAATAATATTACTGTATTTTATTAAGATGAAGACGTGAAGACGTAAAGTAACATGAAACACTTAATTCATCAATTATAGGAATATTATATATTGGAACAAAAAATTTGTATACAAACTATATTTGTTTTCCACATTTCAGTTTTCTATTTAAAGTGCATTCCTTTTTTATTTTTCATTAAAAATTATTGAAAAACCTTATAAATATTCAGTAAAAATATACTAAATAAATTGGAATAGTATATTGAAATATTGTTTGATTAAACAATAAAACAAATGCAATTGGATAATTGAAAATTATATTTACAAGTTTATTGTTATTTTTTTATTTTGACAAAATTAATACAATAAATTATAATATAAATATTACAAAATATAAGGAAATCTATCTAGATAATCACTGATTACTCTTATAATTGATAAGTAAAGCTAAAGTAATGTAGTTTTTAAAACTATATTGATTTAGTGTATTTAAAGAATGAAATACATGTTAGAATTGATAAAACTGATGTGTTGGCTAATTGGCTAATATGAATGAGGTTGTTATGAGCTGCTTACCAGTTCGGAGCTGAAGCAATGGGAGAGGGAGGTATGCGAGCCTCGTAGGACGTGGAATATGCGTGCGTCAAGGATGTAATTATATAGTCCAGAAACTTTGTTGGAAGTCACAGGCGGTTGTGTCACACAGGAAGGCGCAATTTAGTCACGCTCATAAAAGAGTCATTCCAAAGTGAGTGCAAGAGAGAGAGAGTACTATATAGTATGTGTACTATATCGCGCGTTGAATACTATACAGTTCAAGTTGGGATGTATGGAGTATATAGAGCTCCGGCCGAGATACGGTTCGGTACTAACTCTCGCGCGTCCCGCGACCGACGCCCCTCGACGTCGGGCGTCGCGACGGAAGGCGTCGATCTACGCCGGTCCAACTTGGGAGCCCCTCCATATCATTATTATTATTATCAGCAGCATCTTTGTGAGGGACGCTCGTTCGAATTCGTGGATTTACCCTTATTCACAACATACACACTTTCATTCGAAAGAATGGTTGACTCTTAACATTGTTCCTGAAAAAATCCTACTGTTTCTCTTCTTTTTCAATTCTCTCAATTACAAAATTAAATAAAGAACGTAACGAATAAATAATTATAAAATCATAGTTTAAAAACTCATCAACTTCTTTGATATTTTATAGAAAAACTTTAAAGTAAATAATTAGATGGCTTATTATCATTTATTTCCGACATTAATTAGTAGCATTCACTAATTTATTTGAAATTATAAAAAAATAACGATAGCTAATGTTAAATTAAAATTTATGTGACGTTTCATATAAAAAATAATTCTTTCTGAAATTATCAACAAATTTAGACGAATTAATAGTAAAATAATTTGTTAATAATAACGTTTTCTATCAAAACATTATTGTCATTACATTACAGTATATCCCTTTATTTTATTAGCAAAATATCTTAGTGAGAAAAGTTTTTGAAAAGAGAATTTCTTGATTCATTTTCTTTTAAAGAAATTATAATTTTATTTTATATAACAGGTTTCATAGTAATATTAATTTAATTATAGAAACACCTCAATCAATAGCCTTTTGCCCTATAAATATATGTAATAATATTTAATTAACTAATAAAATATTAGTTCTATTTAATTGGTTAATTTATCGTCAATTTGTGTAAATATGTAATTTATTTTGAATAAGAAATAGATTCAGTTTTAAAATATTAAATAGAAAATAAAGATTGATTTTTTATTTGTAAATTATTATTTGTTAAGTTAGTTATTTCTTAGAAACCCGGTGCATCCACCAATTAATTTGAAATTTTGGAAAGAAAACGAAATAAAGTAGTAGATATTGAAATTATATAACTAGAAAGAGATTAAGATGGAGCGTATGTTAAACAAGAGTTTTTGTTCAGCCAGGACGTTGCTCATATCGCAAATAGGACTTAATTATCTCGTTAATTTCTCACATAAATCGGAAAGAAAAACTATTAGGATGTAGAAATCATTAGATTACGTTTCATAAACAGCTGTTTTATATTGATACATGAACAAAAATCATACAATTGACTCAAATCGCTTTCCAATTGAAAGATTTAGCAGATAAAATGACGGTAATAGTTAGTAGGACGTGGCTGTTGCAATTTAAATGCAATTTTTTCGTGTTGAAATTGGTGATTACCGAGGAAATTGTAAAGGATGTTTCAGAAACACCTAGATCAATAACCCATTGGCCCAATTTATGGTCAATAAATATGTTTAATAATATTAAATTAATACAAATAAAACAGTAATTAATTCGACCAATATTTGAATAATTATTATTTTAACAAAGCAATGATATAATTACAGTTGTTAAACACGCATTGGTTCGTTCAATTATAGAGGCTTCATTGGGTCCCATTCAATTGCACATCTATCGCACATTTATTGGAATACAAAGCAAATATTTGGTGATAATGGTAAAAGAAACGGCATCATTTTATTTTGTTTTGCTGTGTGCATGTGTGATTTATAGATTGCTCTGGTTGAGAGCATTTTCGCTTTGATGGAATTATCGGCTGCCGAATTTATAGGTTTCCTGTACGGTTTTAAGTAGAAATCTATGTCCGCGATGAAATATCTATGGAATAAAAGGACCCTGTTAATGTATAACTACGAACGTGAGCACAAAATTCCAGTTTAAAAAGTTGAAATGAATTAACATTCTTTTGCTTTTACTATGTTAAATATATGTTAAAAAAAAGAAAGAAAACGGTGCGGTTCGAACCGTTAAAGAGCGGCGGTCACGAAGATTATTAAAAAAAATAGCTCTCGCATTCAACTTGCGTTTTTAATGGATTCAATTGCTTCGGGCAATAACAGTAAAGGATAACGAAAGAATTAGTGTTGGGAATGCATGGAGCTTGCAGGTATCGAGGCTGGAGGTGTAATTACATAGAGCAGTTGGCGTTGTCTGCAATCCAACCACCCTCCAACCCTCCTCTCGTGCAAGGGATGAGTGCTCCAGGAGACAATAATTATTGCTGCTGCTGCTGCATCTCTGGTGGCATTGGAGGCGGTTGGGTTGGGTTGGGTTGGCTTTCCGACGCTCGTGAACGCGTGATGCATGTGACGCCGCCGCCTGCCGTACAACGAAATCTACGAGACAATAAGGAGAAGTACGTTAATCAAGTCTCTGCACGCACACAAAATTTGTTGTATAACTTATAAAGGAAACCGTCTTAGAATTATCACAAGAAAATGTAATTTAGCGAATTTTTATATAATTTATATCGAGTAAGCTTTGTTGTTGACACTAAGTATTTGTCAGTTAATAAGTGTCATTTGACTATTAATTTGTGTCATTTTTTGAGTAAATATTAGACATATTTGTATCAACGTTTTTTCACTGCGTAATTTGTCAGTTAATGAGTGTGTTTTTACTGTTAATATTTGATATTTCCCAGTAAAATATATCAACTTTTAATGACTCTGACATTTGACAGTGAATATGTATCATTTGACAATTAATATGTATTATTTGACAGTTGATGTAAGTCATCTCAGTTTACATTTGACATTTGTTCATCAAAAATATAATAAAAGTTTAAGCGTTTTTAGAAAAAAATTAATAAACATTAATTTAGTCATAATTTTAGAAATAATACAGGTACTTTTAAATTTATTACGGAAACCGTCTAAGAATTATGTGGACAAATAATTTTTAATTCAACTTTTATCACAAGATTTTATCAGTGTGTCATTTGACAGTTGAAATTTGACTTTTGACATATGTCAGTCAGTCATTGCTCTAAGATTCATTTATTAAAATCACTTAGTTTGTTTTATTTCAATTTGTGAAATTTAGCAAATGACTTGTGTTATTTGACAGTTATTGTATTTTATTTGACGGTGTCATTTGAGTTAAAATATGCAATATTTGACTGTAGATATGTGTCATTTGACAGTTAAAATTTAACTTTTGATATATGACAGTCATTGTTCTAAGATTTGTTTGTATTGAAATCATGTAGTTTATTTGATTTTAATTCACGAAATTTAGCAAATAACTTGTGTCATTTGACAGTTATCGTATGGTATTTGACAATTATCGATTGTCATTTGTTTCAGGACAAGAATTAGGTATTGATGGAACAGATTTTGTTATGTCACAGTTAGAATTTAACATTTGACATATGTCAAAACTGTAAAATAACATTTTGTCAATTGAAATTTCTTAGTTGTATTACAAATTGTTTAACTCCAACAATATAGGTATTACAATAAATAATTTCCAAGAGAAATTATCTAATTAATTTTAATTAAATAGTTCTGAATGTCAACTAAAAACTAATCGACACTAATTACAAATAATTTAATGAATCAAATTATTTATTAAATCAGTAAATTCTAATTTAAATAAATGCAACATAAAATATTTTTTTCGTTAAAAAATAGATAATTCATATATTTTAATATATTTTTTAATTATAAAATTACATGTATTAATAATACTTTGTATTAAAAAAAAAATGTTTTGAATCAAATCTAAATCTATTTATTGGAATCGTGACTCATAGCCTCATAGCTTGAGTCGTCATCCACTTTCAGGGAGACATAGGTTCGATTCCAGGTCACACCAATCCCCGATCAGAAATATAACACAGAACCTTATGAGCCTAAAAAGTCATCAAATGACTAGTTATCAGTGGGTAACGGATTGAGATCTGCATGATGGGTGATTTTTATAAATGTCCGAATGAAAAGATTGTAAATGTTATGGTAACAAGACCACATAAAAAAATATTGAAAGAAAGAAACCAATTTTTGAAATTAGTATTACAATTTTGGGTAATTTATTTATCTATTTTTATAAATTGAATTATTTCATATTATTATGAAAGAAACGTTGTATATAATGTACAGCCTTTTGCAGGAATTGAATTTTCCTTTTTTGTTAATCCTTTACTTTTTTATCATTTTTGTTGCAATAGATTTAGTAATTATTATTTATTAAAAAATGTATTAGTAAAATTAACGAATACAAAAATTGTATAAACTAGATTAAATAACGCTATTTATATATTTTCTTAAATGTAATTTATTTAATTTAGTAATGATACACTTTTTTCTAGTATTTAATCGACTTTTTTTTCAATGCAATTATTGATGAAAGTACTTGTGAAAATTGGAAAGACCAAAAGTCTATCAGAAAGTAAATTAAGTTAGCATCTTTGATGGATTCAGGATCAATTGTGTAGCATGTGCAAGTCTGCAGCAGCTTCCAGAAAACCTAGTTAAACATTCTCGGAAAGAGTGAGAGAGTCCATCCATTATCTGCTCTGGCATCATCATTATTTTAAACTCGACCTCGAGTTTTAGTTAGTTCTTCGTGCGAGCGTCGAATTAGCGGAATTAGATCGATATGCAACGGGAACCGGATGCGGTGGAGTTTGTGTGCATGCGGGACGGGTTGGTTGCTTGGAGAGCTCTAAGTGAGATGGAGAAATGCATAAATAAACGACAAGAATGACAGTTATTTGACGGGAAGCGAGTTGACGTTTCGCCGGTTAATGCATCATCATCTTCTGGTAATCCCAGGAACCGAGCGACGTACATCCTGTCCTGAGGATTACGCGTCCGACGATGCATCAACATCATCATCATCATCATCTTCGTGAACGATTACATAGAGATTTTTCCTTTGAAAGAGAGAAATTCAACCTTGATTAAAGTTACCACGAGCTGCGGAAAACAAATCAGATGAATTGAAGGAAAGGAAAATGAAAAAGCGCGTAATCCGCGGTTTTCTCTTTTTTTTTTGTTTGATGAATGAAGTAACTTTTCTTTTTCTCATCTCTATATTCTCAATTTTTTTTCTTCTCTCACTTATCTCGATCGATGCACGACTGGTGGAATGTGCAGGCTGCCATAAACTCTAAATCCGGAATTTAATTAAGCAGTTCGAACTTTATTTAATTTCAATGTCAATTGCCTACAGCTTTTCCGCGTTCTTCCACCGTCGCAGCCCCCCTCGCCGTTTCCGGCGCTCAGACGGAAATTGCTGAACGAACGAAGTGAGAAACAACGTTTATTTTCATATTATTTTCCCTCTCGCACAAACTTGCGTTCGCAATTTTCAGACCCCGCGTTTCTTAATTTTTATATTAGTTTCCCTCCCGTTTCCGATTCTTCATGAAAGTTTTTCAAGACATAATTAAATTCCTTTTTTACTCAAACATATTTCTCGGTGTAATTCTTTTTGGTAGAAAAATATTTTGCTTATTGAAGTACCATTCGATCTAATAACATTTTTAGTTTTATTAATATATATTTTTTTTTAAATTACGACCCTATTCTGACACATTTTTGGTCCGGAAATATATATTTTATAAGTAAATAATTGACAATAAAATTTTCAAATATACTTTATAAATTTAACATTAAATAAAATCGCTCGATTTTCCTGCAAATACTTTTTTTAAATAATTATTGAAGAAAATATGAATATAATTAATAAATTATAGATTTTTTTGTAAATTAATAAAATGTTTCTTTTTATGTAATAATAATTATTTTTTTTAAATATTTGGTAAATTAATTTCCTTTTTTATTCCAACTTTTCTTGATATTTTCTCTTAAAAAGACAATTTTAACTTCACAATACTAATAGATTTACCAGCATTCTCAATTATTTTTTAGCTATAATTGAGAAAATTATCATTAATAAATTTAACATTTGTAATTTTTTTTTTTAAAGTTTTCTGCAAATACAAAATTCTATGCTAATTATTCAAGCAAATAGAAATATTATATTGGTTCTCTTTCAGCTAAATATTGATATGACTTCAAAATATTTAACTAAATAGTTAATTTTATATGGGTAAAAATACTGTGGTCAATAGCCATTTTCAAAAGTTATAACATCGTTTCTTTGTATTATTAAGGTATTATAACCCTTTCCGGTAATAGCATTATATTTTATTTTTCTAATAAAATTAACAAACTTATGTGACCAAAGGGCTATTGATGTAAATCTTACCTCCCAGTGACACAATCAATACAAATGTCTACAGTAAATCATACAAAAAGTGTTCTATAATAAATGTGAAATGGATAATTAGGAAAAATATAACAACAAAATAATAAAACAGGTAACAAATAAAAGTCATAAATTCTGATTTGAAGAATGTCATGTCAACTTTTATTTGTAATGTATTTAATATGTCAGAACTGTGAGATAAATTTAGTTTGCGTAAATTGGCGCTGTCTATTCATAAATTTTAGTAAGAATTTCATATGTTGCTTTGGAAGTAGGAAGTCGATATGGAGAATAAGGCGTAATAACTTTTACGCGAGGAAAACAGGAAGTGAAAAAGCGAAGTTTTCTTTCAGCAATAACATCAACAAAAACAACGTGAGCTAAGAAGGAAAGAGAGGAGTGACGGTGATTTCGCATTTTAATTAAATTGCTAAAAACGTAATTTCCTTGCTTTACTGTTTACGTTCGACGTCGAAAAATGTGTGGAGGCGTCGCGACGCCCGATGTCGTCTCGTAGGGAAGGAAGGAACAAACGAACGATTCGGGGTAGGCAGGAATGGCAGCGGCTGTAGTAATTAAGGCGTTGGAAATGTTTACGCGTCCTCACGTTAACCTCGTTCCCCTTGATTGCGAGGTAAGAGCCTCAGGAGGAGGAAGAGAAGAAGTTGTGCTCGAAAAACGGGTCCTTTATTAAAAGGGCGACCACCCTTTTCCACCCGTCACTTACACAACACTAACTCTTTACCTGCACATCTCCCACTTGCCTCTCTTCTTCAATTCTCCAACTCGTTTACGCTCCGAATTATAGAATAATTACAGCTATTAAATTGCTTCCCAACTGATCGTGTTTAATGACGAGACACCCAACTTTAATTCGTCGCCGTCCCTTTGTTCTCTGTTCACGGGAAAACTTGTTAGTCCTCTTTCTTCGATTCGATTTTACCGGAATCATTGCGTGATGAATATTCAAGCGAATCGCATTAAGCGCCTTTTATTGAACTCGATAAAAAGTTTCCGCCGTCTTCATTGTTATTTGAACGGTCAAACTTTCGCTTTTATTTTTATTTCTCCTTATAACTTTACAACTTTTCCGATCCATTTGATAATCTGAATACGACGAAATTGCATAACGATTCTCTTATAGTAAATCTGTAAATGAGTTCCGTATGCTTGGAATTATTTATGGTAAAAATATGACAATGAATCATCAAAATCCAAGTATTATAACATTACTAATGTATTATAAATAAACATGAAATTTCTTTAATTTTGATTGTAGCAATAATTTATAGTTTAGGTAATATTAGCTCACCTTTTTTAAGTAAATGTATAATATAAAATTTAAAAACCGGTGAATTTTAAAAAAGAAAATGAATTTCATAATTTTACAAAAAAAAATTCAATCTATACGTATTAATGAAAGATTTTGAATAGATTTTTTTTGACTAAACTGTATTAATAGTTCTAAAAATATCCTCACCAGGATACGCCATCCAAACAACCCGCTTTATAACCGTCCGAATGACCTCCTCTATTCCCAAACCAAAACTGTTCCAGTCCTCGATAGATACCTCTCCCTTTCCTTAAATTAATCTCAAAAGATTCAAATTTATCCTCTCTCTCCAAATTTTGTATCCCTCGAAATCCATTAAGCCCTCCTAAATATAACTATCCCATTTTTTTTAAATATATTTATTGCGATTGAAGTATTTCGAAAATTTTACAAGTAAATGAATATTCTGGACCTATCTCAAAGTCTATATATTTTTGTTACACTTTCATATGCATTTTACCAAGTAAATCTGAGTTTAGTGTAAAAGAAGGCTGAATGCAGAGTAAATCCATAACTATGAAAATAGCATTAGACCAGGAGATGCGGAAGATTTATAGGCTCGTATTCAAATAATATAATGATAATAAAAAAAAAACCTTTTATATATCGCATCGTGCATCCTGGACTCTTCCACTGTTTTATCGCCGTCGATGGTGGGACCCGGATTTATTATTATATTCGGGAATATACTTTTTTTTGCCCCCAATTCCCAACCCTTAACCAAAACTATTCCATTTTTTTTCTTCATCACAGATTTTTATGTTGCATCGCTCGTATTAATTCTTTGATTTTTCTTTTCAATTTTCTTTCGCGCGGTGCGCAGCAAACAATCTTCGAGATTGTCGGTGCTTTATCTTCGTTCCCACTTTTATTTATTTTTTTCTTAATCCTGAAACATCCTTTTAACGGTAAATGCACGTTTCTCTCCCTGTGTTTCTGCGTTATTTTTTCTTCCAGTTTTTGTACTTGGGGCTCTGGTTTTTATTCATGAGAGAAAACATACATCGGTTAGTTTTTTCTCTCTTTTTTTCACTTTTCGCCTTCAATTTGTTGTGCTGCTAAGCGACGTTCCTAATCCTTTAGGTCTAGTGACCCAAAGGATTCTGCTCTGTTGATTTTTCATCTTCGGATGGATCATCTTGGCGATTTTATTTATTGTGCTGTTTACATGGACGAATAATGAATAAAACTTATTTAGGTTCTTTTTTTACGGAAATAGTGAAAATAATTAAAAAGTAAACGAGAAAACCATATATCTATGTTTAAAAACAACATAGAAGTTTCATTGTAAAACAAAATACGTCCATTATTTTCTTGGATGCGATTATTGTCTTTTCATACTTTAATTATAAAACTGAATAAACTACACTTTTTATTGCTATTACAAGTAAATTAGAAATAGTTTATGTTAAAATTAATCAGTCTACTACTTTTTGATAAGAAGAAAATATAAAATTTATAATTAACGTTGTTAATAGTTTTATTTTTATTGTTTTCTATATTTTTAGTTGTCTTTATTGTTAAGTACTTTTGGTGGAGGTGCCTGGTAATATTGTTCATTTAATTTCTAATTGTTTATTATATCATTATTCTTTAAATACTTTAGTTTTAATAATGTTGTTTTCAATATGAGAAATGAATGCAACCATAA
Organism: Nicrophorus orbicollis; assembly: GCA_018845635.1. Classification (NCBI taxonomy): domain Eukaryota; kingdom Metazoa; phylum Arthropoda; class Insecta; order Coleoptera; family Silphidae; genus Nicrophorus; species Nicrophorus orbicollis. The sequence goes on along the minus strand of JAFMTC010001625.1, from coordinate 238,684 downwards.
ACTACTTATGATCCACTCGGAATTGAAATTAGATGCAAGCCCTTGAAACGTAAATGAACTAATTATAAGTGAATGGTTAGAAAATTAATGCAGGTTTATAGATTGATGAGAAAATTATTTCCTAAACCTTGATAAACCAGTTCACGTTTCGGCCATTATTTTCGCGTTGTTGCTCCTTGGCATGTTGTAAATTTCGAAGAGGGAGTAACAAAAAAAGGAACACGTCCCGTTCAAGTTATATTGCCGCCTGGAGGATGTTCCCTCGCTTTCAAAAAAAGTACTTGAATTTAACAAATTGTTTAGGGATTTTCCCCCATTTAAATACAGTTTAATCAAAGATCTATTAAATGTATGTTTCGAGGTGAAGTTGTGCACGTTTGATTCTCGTGTTTCCAGTCTGTGAGCAAGTGTACATACAGCGAGGTGTCTGTGTGTGGGTGGTGTCTGGGAAGTTCATTACAGTGCTTGAGCCGGCCCCGAAATAGGCTGATATAAAGCTGTGTGAAAGCCTCAGGAAAGCACAAAAGCTTGCGTAGCCTAGGCGAGATATGCTTGCCGGCACGGCGCCTCGCTTGAGCCAAGTTTACTGCTGATTTATGAAAACATCGGGGGTGGCGGCGCGGAATGACACAAAGCGAGAGAGAGAGAGAGATGACGAGGATGAACGATAGTTGCAATGGGAAAGAGAGAGAGAGAGAGAGAAACGGAGATATTGCTGCGCCCAGGAAAGACAATAATCACGGGTTTCTGGGGCAACGGAATTACTCTTACCTCGTCGACATCCTCCGCACATCTCTTCGGTCCGACCACGTACGGCCAATTTGCATTTTAAATTTCAACAAATATTTATTTTTTCGCTAATGAACTTTGCTTTATATCCACTTTCCAAATCACGTTAATTTATTTTACTTTTTACGTGCACTGCGACTGAATCATCTATGTCCGACAACACAATTAAAAATCCAATCATTGAATACAAGATAATCAACAAATAATTATTTGTATTATTCATGTTTCCTTCATTATCAACACTTTAATAATCCTTCCATACACAAAATCAATCTGAAATAATTCATATAATTGCTTTGTAAATTGTAGTTTTTAGGTAAGACCCAGATTTGATCCTAGAGGTACTCCACAAATATCATACAAAATCTAACTCAAATATCGTTTTTCATCAAGTGTAATTACATTACAAATGGTAATTTTATAGGAAATAACAACCAGATTTGATCCATAAGGTATTTTACAAATATACTATAAATTCAAGTTCGATTTAATCGTTTTGCATCAAGTATAATTACATAGCAATTACTGATTTTATAGGAAATAAGACAAAGATTTGATCCATAAGGAACTCTAGAAATATTCTACAAATTCAAGTTCGATTAAATCGTTTTGCATCAAGTATAATTACATAGCAAATGGTGATTTTATAGGAAATAAGACAATAAGACAAATATTTGATCCCCAAGGTACTCTACAAATATTCTACAAATTCAAGTTCGATTAAATCGTTTTGCATCAAGTAAAATTACATCAAAAATTATTACTTCAAAGGAAATAAGACCCAGATTAGATCCATGAGGTACTGTAAAATTCTATAAAATCATACTAAAATAAATCGTTTCAAGTATAATTACACTGTAAATAATGATTTTATAAGGAAAGAAGTATAATCCTTTAATCATTACAGAGACAACAAAAATAATGCGAAACAAGATGAAATGTAAAATGTCATAAAAGAACCGTTGTAATTTTGTTACAATGCTATTAATCTGTTGAAGTTTTGTTGGTTTTAAATTCGCACATACATATTTTTTTCATGTGACATTTCACGTACTAAAATTAGTTTTAATAAAAAGAGAAATCTTTACTTTAAAAAAATACATTTGAATGATACAAATACAAATTGGGAATTTAATAGATAATTTAATGTAATTTTAATAAGAAATAAATAAAATGAATATTTAACATTAGTTCTGAAAATATCAAAGATTTACTTATGTTACTATTTATTTCATACACACATAAATAACATGTTTTTATATTTGATGTTTATTATTTTAAGTACATAATAAGTACTATTTTTAATAAAACGCGTTTTAACACCTTCGAACTTTTTGATGTTGATATTATATTGTATTCAAATATGTCTCAAATTCATACAGATATTTGAGAAACCAGCGAAAACATATATTCATTATTAAAAAATTTAAAGATTCAATTTTCATGATAAGGTATAAATACTAATTTTTCTTTTCTTGTCTATGATAAACAAGAAAAACGAGTTGGAAATCTTAAAACATATAAATATTTCTTGTTTGAGTTTTCTTTCTTTTCTATTTAAGAATCTTTGCTCTTCTTAAAAACGTACGAAATTGCATGTTGTGTATGCATCGATGTTCGCATAGGGAATTCGAACGTATTGATAATAAATGTAACCTGAAGTGGTTTAATATTTGCGTTACGATCGGTCCGCATTGAATTCGAAGGAACGAGGAGGAGGATGTTCTACGGCAAAGCCTCACCCTGACTGAATTATTGAATGACTATCAATGGCCGCAACGCTTTTCCACCCTGCAATATTTATGCACCGAACATATTTTATTCACGGCCTCCAATTTCAACCCCCCCACAAAAAGCCGATATAAAATGAAAACGAAAACCATTGCATCGATAATATAACCCCCAATAATATTTCATTTGCATTCCTTAATTCGATCCGCCCACCCGCAACACGGAACGTCCATTTGAAAGAGCGTTTATTTATGGGTGGAAAACTCTAATTTTTATGAATTATTTATACTCGTAAATGGACCGTCAATCTGTTTTTCGCTTGTTTGCCTTTCGCTAATAGCCAGGTGGGAGGATGGCTGTGATCCCAACGATGTTTTATTGTCGAAGACCGACACATTACGGATACAAGCAGGTTTCGGAGCTAAATCGAATTGAAAATGAAATCAATTTGGACCCTGAAACCAATTTCCTCGAACCCGAGCGGATATAAAACGCACAAGCAAATCGTAGTCGTCGTAGTCTTCGACTGCTATTCTTTGTTTCTTCTACACTCGCCTATTTGTTTTATAAGGATTAAAAATTGAAATACGAACTGTTACTTCTCAAAGAAATAGTCAATTATACAGTTTAATTAATAAGCATTTATTTTAAACTAATAACATAAATCTATAATAATAATTAATTTTTATAAAATATTGAAGTATCAAATGTATTTTTTATTATTTTTTTATTTTTTTTTTAGAATTTTACTTGATTAGAGTTAAAAATATTAATAATTATGTGTTTTAATTAATTAGAAATTCCCAAATTACTGTATCGAATTCCCAAAGATTTTATTGGATTTTGGATACGCTGTGTTTCTGCTATGCTCATGGTAATTGAGGAGTTAAGGGAGATAATAAAGAAAAGGGTTGAGTAAAAGGTAACAGAGTAGTGTGAGATAATTGTATCTAGAGTAATTTTTGCGAAGGAAACACTTTTTTTCGAAGAAATTGTTCTAAGATCTAACAGCAGACCAAACGAGTCCTCGAGCCAAGTTGACATTCTTCAAGAAGTTCCCAAATATGTTGGAGAAGAGGTTTGAGGTAAGTTATGTGGATATTGAGAAGAATATTGAAAATGCGGTTCGATGAATTTGAGGATACTTATATAAATTTAGTAAGGAAGATGGAATCCGAAGAGTTTACATTCAAATGTCTATATGACTTTGTCGAAACAATATTAACTGCATGATACATTTACATGAGAATAGATATGAAAATAGTAAGTAAATGAATAATGAAGGGATAATGTAATTATTAGTGAATGAATGATGTTATTATGAGTAAATGACTGATGTAATTATGAGTAAATGAGTTGGGTGAGATTGGGGATCACAAGAGGACCCTCTTCAAAGGATCCCTGTGTTTATAAAACTTGTGTTCCCAAATCAGGATAATAGAGGGCAGCTTGATACCTACAAAATCATAATAAATAGTTTTCATTTCTTCAACTCAATGTTCAACTAAGGGTAGATGTATAGGGTAATTTCTTTATAAAATGTACGATGCGAATGTATTCAATAATATGATACAGTTTCTCTTATCCGTAGAAACCGAATCACGATACAGAATACTTTTTTACAAATAAAAAAATTGGGATAAAATCTTCCTCAAATGATATATTTATAATTAATGTGTGTTTGCTTGTAGAGGAAAACGGAAATATTAAACTTAGAATAGTGTAACTGTACTCCACGGTTCGTGTTATACTACCGTCACTTTTGATGAACGAAAATGAGAGAATGGATGAACGTGTTTCATCCCCTGAACCCCGCATGGCTCAATTACACCGCGCGGACTCTGCATTATTATGGGTTCATCCCGGCTGCAATGATAATTAATGGACTTTATTATCCCTGTTTGCGGACTGCATTAATATATACATTTCGTGTGCACGCACATTTTCCACCGAAAGGTACGTTGACCGTGTGCATGTTTTCAACATTTTCATACAATTTTCAATGAAATTGTAACATGACAACACACGAATTTGTATGACAAAAAATGTGAAAATAAGTTAAAAAAATATTATAACTAAATATTATAGTCGAATTTGAGAATATTCACATTATAATGATATTATAATAAGTAGTAAGTAATGAGCTAATTAAGTGTGGAAATATCATATCTATAGATTGGTGTTTCAAAAGTTATAAAATTGGTAAAGTATTTATAGAAATCTCGTACATTTGGTTAATTTTAAATGTTAAATATATTGTTGATAAATTCACAAATATTTTCTTTTTTAAATTAGAAAATAGGTTAAAAAAATATAAAAATTATAGATATATTTGAATATTATGTAGTTATACTGAATAATTTAATTTTTATATTAATAAAAGTTATAGAATTAAGTAAATATGAAAAATTGGTATAAATTATTGAAAAATAGTCCAATTAGTAAAGTTTTTTTTTTTAGTGAAATCTCATCAATTTGATTATTTTTATTAATATTTTTTATTAACTTCACAAGTAAATAGTTATTGATATTATAAATTTAGCAACCAAAACTAATATAAATAATTGTTGCATTTAAAACAATGTAATTATCATTAAATTATAATAATTATATAATTAACAAATATGGAAATACGTAAATAGATATGTTCTTTATTGAAATCTTAGTTATTTATACATATTTTGTTATTAATTTTATAATTAAATAGATATTTTTTAATATAAACTAAATAGTTATTGAATTTATATTAACAAAAAGTGGTATAGAATTTTCAAATTTATAATAACAAAAAATGTTATAGAATTTTACATTTTTCTAAAAGTAAGAAAGATTAATAATTTGCATTACTTAATTTGATTAATTACTCTCAAAACTGAAGATGTTTGATTTGTGTTTATAAATAAAAATGAACAGACACGAAAGCATCGAGATGGAAAGAGAAAGGTGAAACTGCGAGAAAAATTTGAATAAAATTTCCATGCAACTTTTAGTGTACCGTAATTATTTCGGTCCCTCTTCTTGTTTCATTGTTGGTTGGGCATAATAATTGTGCGCCGTTTGATGCAACGGGTTAAATAAAATTTTTCCCCCCAAAAAAAAACATACAGAAAAAAAGTTTGCTACACACTGGGGTGTAAAAAAAATGCAGGGTGGGTTGGATTTTGGGAGGAGGAAATCGTTGGCAATATGTCGGTACACATATTGGGCGGATTGGTCATTCCAGGCCCGATATTACACGAATATGCTAATGCCGCCACCAGAGATTCGACTTGATTGCTGCATTTACATAGTTAACTGAACAACGTCGCCCCCGCCGCATACATTGCGACTTTTAAATCTCCCGCCATGCTGCGGGATCACCCGCTCCCCGAGCCATATAAATCGAATTGCATGTTTATACGTTTCAGAATCGCATCTATATGACCAGCTGTCCAGTCTTTATCAATTTAATGACTTTTAAATCGAAGCTGCGAGTGCAAGTGTTCACTCTTTATATAGTGTTTGTTTACGTGTTTTGGAATCGAAGCTGCATATGCAGGTGTTAACTCTTTATAAGGACATTATTTACGTGTTTTACTATTGTAACTGCGGGTGCAGGATTTATTCCTTATATGGAATGTGTAGGTGCTAATACAGGTGTCCACTCCTTATATGGAGAATGTTTACGTGTTTTGCAATCGCAGCTGCGGATGCAGGACTTTACTCCTTATATAGAGTTTGTTTATTTGTTTTAGAATCAAAGCTTCATATGCAGGTGTTAACTCCTTATAAGGACATTGTTTACGTGTTTTACTATTGCAACTGCGAGTGCAGGTTTTCATTCCTTATATGGAATGTGTAGGTGCTTATACAGGTGTTAACTCCTTATAAGGACATTGTTTACGTGACACATCAAACACATCAGCTGGTGCAGGTTATATAATTCGGCAGATATATTTCAACCGTAAACGTATATCTAATTATCATTTTATTGCGAGCGTACACATTTTCATTATATTAGTATTTTTTTTCATTACAAAGTATTATTTGCTCTGAAATTACAATGTAAGTAAAAGTCAATACTGATATATGCATCACAATTGATTAACATTAAATTGGCGCTGAATCAATTGATGATTTAGTTTTAATTTCAATTACGCAACTGGATACGAATTTTATAATACTTCAGTGTCGATATCCAATTGTACGGATGTTGTGAGAGTTTTATTTGTTTTCGTACAACGATCGATATGGTACGTTGTATTGTTTATTCAGAAATTAATTACTAATTACATCGGAATATATTTAAAATATGTATTTTGAATAATTTATTAAGTTTATACATAATTATAGTAGAAAATCTACTACTTACAAGAATAAAAAAAATCTAGTTGTTGTTAGAAAAATAGATATTATTAAACCAAAAAATAAATGAAAATACTGCAAAAATTTTCAGAAGATATTTTTTTTTAATGGTCCTATTTCTCCAGTAAATGCCGGAAAAATCTGTCAGAGGTAGGTTTCGAACCAACAACATTTCGTACCAGATTTTATGATGTAGAATCAAATCAAATCAAATCAAATAAAACTTTATTCTTTATATAGGTGAGAATAGGTACATTCAACATAAATAAATTTCACAACCTATTGGTTTTAGATTTGTGTCAATTAAAAATTTTCTACACTTTTAACAAAATATTGAGATAATTGCTGGGCAATTATTTACAATAATTGAGGTGCTTTGGATAAATAGATCTTAATACTAGAAAAACAAATGTTATGATTATACAAGACGATAACTATCTTAAAGGGAAAACATGCGTGGGAAAAACCCTTTATTTTGTCTAAAATTAGTTTAAGACCTCAAGGTCTTATCATATGATTAAAAAGGGGAGAAAGAGGTGAGATTATTTACAAGTGGAAGAGGGAGAGGTTTTGGTAAGGGAGTTTGAGCTTTAGCTGTATTGGGGTGTTGTGAGCTCGCACATTCGTTATTTCTGAACACAATCTGTTATTATTATTTAAATATGTATTGTAAAACTTTTCGGAGAGTTCAATAATGTACTGGTCAATGGGCATCATTGGGCGGTGATTCTGGTGTTCCTTTGCCGATTCAAAATTAGCCTCAAACATTTGTTTTCAAATATTTTAAGTTTCTTTTTGTGTATTTCTGCGGCGACACACTAGATAGGTGCCGCATATGTTAGTATAGGTCGTAATAGTTGTTTATATATTTGTATTTCATACCTTCTTTCAAGTGGACTAAACACACATAACAGGGGGTAAAGCGTTCGCATGACGCCTATTGCCTTGTTTAGTGTGTTATTAATGTGTTCCTTAAAACGCAATCCCTCGTCAAGTTTTACTCCGAGATATTTAACAGATGTTTTGACTGCGATTTCTTTTAAAAATAATATTTTCCGACTTTGTCTCGTTTACTTTAATTTAATTATTTTTAAAGAAGGACTCTATTTGCTGAAGATGGTAGTATATTTTCTTGTTGGCTGTTTGTGCGGTGCTGGAATTTGCGTACACGGCTGTGTCGTCTGCGTACATCGCAAGATTTGCGAGCGCAATGTTTGTAGTGAGTTTTTTGGGAACGGCGTTGATAAATCTATTGAATAATATTGGTCCCAAAAGCGAACCTTGTGGGACTCCCGCTCCGATATTGCGTTTCTGATGTAGAGACTCTTAACTACTCGACCAAGAGTTTGACTTTTCTCAAACTCATGAAATGCTAACAAAAATTTAGTAAATGCATATTTGTAAACGGTTTTCTGCATTGAGAGGATGACTTCACGGAATCTGCTGGAGAAGCAAAATGGAAATTTTCCAAAACGTCAAACATCTTGTCGTTATTTGTACGTATATTGTGTATATAGATTTTTTTGGCTTCGAGAGGAAACGATGACTCGTATAAAAGTGGTTTTCAATCCGAGGGCCAATAAATATTGGATCGCCTCAAACATGGACATTTCATAAATCATGTATGAGCAGACGATTCTCCCATTGACCGTTTGCCAAACTCTGGAACTATCGATCCCCATGATTGTCCTCCGAAATTCGTCTAGGATATTTACAATATTTTTTTTGTGTTAGGGCAACTTTTTCTTTTCCATCTCTGTCCGAGTCCCTTTGTGTACGAGTGTGTGTATACGTATATACGTTTTTTTTTATGTTTGTGCAACGGCGGTGGACTTCCTGCAGAGGCTTTGACCGTCGCTGCGACTCCTTTCGGTCGCCGTGCACAAACAACAGGGCGAAAACTCCTTCTATCTTTCGGTTTTCCATGCATTACGCTCGGAAAACGTTAAAGCTGAAAGCTCAAAGAACCCCTTTGGAGAATAAATGTGTCCGAAAACTGAGGGAAAACAAAAAAAAAAACATCTCTCCAGACAAAAAAGAAACAGGAGGCGGACGGGAAGAAATGCGAGCTCTCACCCCCAATCCAAATGCAGATTCAACCGAATACGAATCGTCCATTCAAGTTCGAAAATAAATAGAATTATTCGCAATTGCTATGTAGATTTAGCATTGTTCCGAGAGGGAGAGAGAGAAGAGAAGTGGACATACATATGGGCGGCTGGACTAGGTTTAACTCGTGCAAAATCAATAAGTGAGCAATTTATTTTAAACGAAATTCCTGATTTTTTTTTCAGCGTCGCTGAAGTATGCTACGCAGTAATTGGACAGCGGAAGCAGTTTGTAGGCAGAATGGGAAACCAATGGAATTAGAACGTAAGAATTAAAATATAATCACCAAAATAGAAAAAGTAAAAAAAAATACTCAAATACACCTTTTTATGGTTTTATAGTTATTTTTGATGAAAATTTTGCTACAGTTAATTTTACATTTATATATTTCTATGTGTACATTAATGATTAAAGTATTTTGGGTAACAGCTCCAAAAGTAATAAATCCGTTAAGATATTACTGATTTTCCGCAATTTACTGAAAACCACAAATTAACAAATCATTAATTTTCTTAGTAACTATACATGACACAATGACAAAAATCTATGACCATTATAATTTCAAACTAAATTTCCAGGATTTCCAACGTACCAATGGGGATATTAGTAACTATTAAGTCTCTTTACAAATTATTAATTTTGTTCGTTACTATAAATGGTTTAAATATTGTCCTAAGCTAAATAATGAGGATTTACAATAAAACTTTCAGCTATTACGGATTTCCTATTCAAATTGAAAAAAACATGAGCTTCAAAAATTGAATCTGTTTACAAGACATTCAGCTAAGAGGTTACCATAAATGATACAATTATAAGCACCCTAAGTAAAGCAAAATAGTTATGATTTCTAACGAAATTTTTTCTTTTACGAATTCTATAATCAAATAAGAAAACAGAATAGTTTTTAGCTTCAAAAATTGAATATCTTTACAAATCAACATTAGTCACTAGGTTTCCACTTTGGAGAATTGTAGTAGGGTGAGGAAGATGTATATGCAGAGAGAATTATTCGGGCGATACACAGAATATATATAGTCGTATATTTATATAGATGGTACAGAGTGTAGACAAAGGAACAGGAACAGTTATAATATTATTACGATACAGAGAACCTTACTGCTTGACGGACGAGAGACGAAAGAAGTCCGTACTGACCGACGGGTGTGAAACAAGAGAGAATGATTATTCCCGGTTTGTCTCTTTTATGTTTCTAGGGGTCGTAAAACTTCAGCCTCTTATTTCCTTATCCAAAACATCTGTTTACCTCGTGGACGGACATGAGCGCCACACCACTAATGGCAGAATTGTCAGTAAATGTTTTAAGTAAAGATAATTAATGTACCATTTGACATATTTGTGTTTTTTTGGAAGTTCCTATTAAAATTGAAAAAAAACAACTATTTTTTGACCCTCAAAAATTGATTTACAAGTCATTCAGTATTTAGGTTACTATAAATAACACATTTATTAATGAGCACTCAAAGACAAATATTCAGACTTTCTAACGTGTTATATTATATATAAAGTATTTGCAATTATAACGAATGAGCTGTGATTTTTTGCTCTGGAAAATCGAGTCTTTATTAATTTATTTTCATTTTAATTTGCTCAGTAACCATAAACGATACGATTATTAATAAGTATTACATTTCAAATTATCTGGCTTTCCAACGTGCCGTACCATTTACCGTATTTGTAACTAATGTGGTGGTATTCCTGTAATTTTCGGTCAAAGTCAAAAAAAATAAGCAAAGAAAAAACGAATGTCATTAAAAATGATTCGATTTCTCAGTAACCATAAACACCACGATCGTAAATACAGATTCTATTTAAAGCTCAATAATCAGGCCTTCAAATGAACTATTTATTATATTTGTACCTATTACGCATTTCCTGCAATTTATTGCAAAGCTTTTTTTTATTGGCGGATATTGAGTGTGTTTACATGTCATAAATTTTCACGGTTAATTAGTTCAATATACACTTGGTTCTCTTTTTGTGCTGTAGATACACACGTATAGAAATAAAGGATACGTTCCATAATTTGTTAAAAGCGCATAAAACTAAATCAATGAGTTACAATATACCGAAAATCACATAAAAAAGGGTTTATTAAATTTCAGAAAAATAATTAGTCTTAGTATATTCTTTCTAAAATGATTATTCAGAATTTTATAAAAACGTTAACAATCATAGACAAGTTTATTAAATTTCAGAAAAATATAATCTTAACATATTCCTTCTAAATTTATACAGAAAAAATTTACAAAAAAAAATACAGAAATTTTTTATGAAAGTTTATTTTTCTTCACATTTTTTTCTTTCGAATTTTCGTCGCTATATGAGAGTGTTCGGCATAATTTGCGAACTGGTTCGAAATCACTTTCATCACTAGAAGAGATCGTCAGCATATCAGATCAATTTCCTGCAGATAATGATTCTTCACAAGTAAAATTAGTCTCAACTTCGCATGTTTTGCTTATTTTTGTACAATTCCTGATATCCAGAAATCCAATTCTGAAGCTCACGTTGAAAGTTGAATACTCGTTCAGAATTATCATCTTCTTCGATGAAATGGTTTGCCTAAAATAGTTATTTAATGAAAAATGTTTGAAATAAAAACCTCATAAAAAGAGGACCGAGTGTATTTAATTTAGTTTATTTTATTGTAAAAATCGATAAAGATTGAGTATTATTACTAATTAAGTGTTTTAGTACTATTTTCTATGTAAATGATACAAAATTAATTAATGATAATTATAATACGATCACATCAAAATATATATAATAATAGATGGGAAGCGCTGGATGTTCAAAAATGGATATTTAATTTTGCAGTTTCCCCCTTTTCAGCTGCAGCCGCAAACTCGGCGCGCTTAAAATTCCCAATTTTCCGCACATTGCCCCAATAACGCGTCTGTAATATTTAATACAGGGCATAGTTCGGATATTCCTGTCCGCCCGATGTGACGGGAGCTCGGGTATTTGTCAATGCATCGAACGAGAATTTCCATCGTCACAAACTATATCAATTACGTGCATTTTCAGCCTGAATATTTTGCGAAAATCTGTATCAGAAAGCCGATCACGCAATAACGAACCAGCGCAAACAACGAACACAATAAATTTAGTGATTATAATTAGGAAAGTGTGTGTGTATGTGTGGGGGTGTTTGCGAGAGAGAGAGAGACAAAAAAAATAATGAGCAAACAAAATTCGAGTTCGATGATTGCATTCGACGCGAATTCCGATAACATTACTTTTAAAATCAAAAATTAATTATAACGAGTACAAAACAAACAGAATTTGCGATTACAGCAATGCATTGTTTAACAGTTTCAAGCGAATAATCACAGGATTTCTGCTGTTATTTCATTTTCAATATGTTGAAACGTATTTCATAATTTTATCCATTTGCAAAGCTTATAACCAAACAAACATTATAATTAGCTTTAATGCGTAAATTACGTAATTAATATTAACGTTAAAAAGTATTTTGCAACTGATATATTAATTAATATATTACTATATATTTATGTAAATCTTACTTTTCTTGTATTTCACATACATAATATTTGAGATCCAATTACAGCTAAACGACTCAAGACTCAATTTATTAATTAATATACGCTGCATTCCCTAACTATCCAATCTATAATAAAAATCTTGTGGATGAATTTTATCTCTTATAGTTTTTAAAAAAATCGTTATAATGTGAAGACTCTACTTTTTTGCCACTAAGTTTTTAATACTTCATTTTAAACTAACTTAAATTGCAAGTTTTCAAATTTCCTTCGCATAATAGACAAATCAAATTACTCCGAATAAATTGCTTTAAATTAAAGGAAGACATCTTAATTAATTGGGCCGAGGATGAAAATGCGAATGGGAAGAAGAGGGAGAATTTATGGTTTTCCGCTGTACCATGAACATTGACGCATCTCCCATTATTCACGTCGGATAGAGACGATGAAGTCGCTTTTGCATTTTCTGCCCTTTCCAACAATGGATATATAACTATATATATACACACGGTGTATATGTGCGGTCGATTCAGTAGAAGCTATCCATCATAAAAGTCTTTACTACACTTCAACAGCTGGATTAGAATAACATTAGATACATTTCCTCCCATCGTCTTCCGACGAGCTTCGCGATGAGATATTTTTCATCCTTCAAATCGAAATAGGTTTTTAGAGGAGTTGGGGGCTGAAAGAGAGAAGAAGAGAGAGAGAGAGGAGGATATAAAATAGGGGATAAGGCAAGAAAAATCGCCGAATGTGATGTGCCATGATGTATTGTTCATCTCTTTTATTTTTCATATTTCAAGACACGCTTTTCATCTTTTTTTTTATCAGGATTTGAACCATCACTTATATAACCTAACCTCAAAGAACCTAACCTTACTAAAAGTTTAAAAACTATTTACTTGATCACTTACTAATTTTAGGATAATCACCTCATAGACTTTAATTTTATCATCTTCTGTGAGTTAGGTGATCAACTTAGGGATTTGATCATAACTCCATTTTCATCATCTCCCTCCGGCTGATACATCGATATAAACTATTCAAATCATGAAATAGCAACTGGAAAACTAAATAAAGAATATGTTGTCTATAACAAAGTTACAGCTCCAAATTGCTGTAATGTTATCTTCATTTTGTTGTCGTTCGCCTCAGGCGCAGATTAAAATGAATGTGGAGGGTTGCAAAAGGATAAAGAAAAAAAATCGTTCGTTCGAAAAGATATGAAATATTGCACGATATCGTAT
>JAFMTC010001625.1:193156-224529 GCA_018845635.1 Nicrophorus orbicollis | reverse complement strand
AGAGGAGCTGGAATATTCCGGCTCCGTCTCATCCGCCCTTAAACTCTCTCCCACATTTTCCTCACGCCACTTTCTCCGCTGGGCTTCTGAATTTTTTATTAGATATGCCTCCTGTTCAAGCTCTCCATAAATCAATATCTTAGACTATATTCCAACATCTTTATTAATGTTAGGCTCCCCAGATAAGGTGTTGGGGAAACGAGGTTTATTTATCATTCAGGTTTCGGATCGGGACATTTTCCAGAGCAAATGCCTCGTTCCACTCTCTCTCTCGCTCATTCTTTCTCCGTTTCTCTATCCCTTTCCTTATACTTCTCTTCCCTTTCTCAGTCTCCATCCCGCAGGATCGATTCGCAATCATTCATGCCCGGATCCCGGCTGCGAGTCGCTGCTTCCCTTACTGCACAATTTATTGCCGCCTTAACCCCTTTCAAAAATATATATCTATGTATACATTCATCCGTACATATACATATGATTACTGCATTCATATTTAAACATTTACTCTTCGTCATATTCACGTTTATCGCAGTCATCATCCTTCAAATCTCAGCTAATATTTACATAAAACAGTATTCCCACTACTAAATCCCAAAAACATAATATTAAACTAATTTCCATGAATAATCATATATAGATTAAGTAACCTAATTTATTTTAATTATACATTATAAATAATTTATAAAAATGATTAATTTGTTAGACTTCATTAGTTATATATGAGATCAACACTTTCCTAGTTGACTTACTTTAAACTCACAGTCATACTCTTGTACTTGCTACTTCATGACATCACTGGTTAAGTTGATTTACTTAAAACCCATAGAGTCATAGTCTTATGCTTATACTTGCTACTCTATGAGATCTACATTGGTTTAGTTGATTTACTTTAAACTCATAGTCATACTCATGTACTTACTACTCCATGAGATCACCACTAGTTAAGTTGATTTACTTAAAACTCATAGAGTCATAGTCTCATGTTTGTAATTGATACTCGCTGAGATCAATACTGGTCAAGTTGACTTACTATTATTTTTTGACTCATAGTCATTCTCTTTCAATTGTTATTCAATGAGATCAACGCTAATTAATTTAATTTACTCAAATTAATCATACTTTTACTCCTGTACTTACTACTCCATGAGATCAATACTAATCTAGTAGACTCACGTTAAACTCTAAGAGTCTTATACGTGTACTTGTTACTCCAAGAGATCAATACTTGTCTAGTTGACGTAGTATAAACAAAAAAAAAGTTTTTAAGATTATTCGTAAAACTACTAAAATAATCCACAGAGTCCAAAGAAATTCCATTACGTGGCAATATAATTCAATAGTCAAACATTAATATTACTATTTAATTCTGGCAGAAAGACCAATGCCCTTTATTTGTTATTTTATTAAAACTATTAGATAAAATTTATCGAAATTGTAACATTGTATAGTCTATATTTTATCAAACTACTTTTCAGCAGATTCACATGATTCAAATAAATAATAATACATAAAATGGTGAGTGAAAGAAATGTATTTGTTTTGGTGTTAATCATGACTATAAACTAATTTCAATAAAAGACCATCTATTGAGTTAACAAATGTTCTTTAATTATTATAAATGTCTTCATCAATTTAAATGTTTAATATCTTTTCATTGAGATTAATTAGTATTAAGATTAATTTTTTATTTTGTTTTCGTGTTAATTTCCAGTGTGTCTTAATTTGTATTTGTGCGGTTCTTGGATGGTTTAATGGGGATTTGCGATGGGGCGTGTGACGTGAGTTATGCGTTACACGACGGTGTCGAATAAATGGTGTGCGAATTATCGTAATAAGGATAACCGTAAAGAAAAGGGAGACAGTAATGGTCGATGAAAGGTAGGGAAATTGTATTCATGGAGTGGAAGAGCACTGGATCACGCCACCACCCCTTGATAAATGTGCGGTCTCTGTGATGTCTCTCCATTCCTGCCGATCCTCCTGCTGCTGCTGCTGCTTCTGCTCCTGCTGCCAAAAGGAAGGAAGCAAGGCAAAGCCCAACATCACCTCTTCTCTTTCCATTATTATCGAAGCTAATAAGACCTATAGCCACTACGCTGGATTAACCTGCGGCACTGTTTCGTGTTATTCCTGAAACCGCCTGATGAATATGCATACCTTCATTTCGTACCAAATTATATTCAATTATAACATATAATAATACACTTTACTAATATTCAAACAACATCAACAATTGATGGAAATATGTTTTAAATACATATAAAATTAAAAACACTCTTTCAATAACTTTCTCTTAAACAGAATAGAAATTAATTTTTCTTCTATAAATATCAATCAACTTGTATCTTTTCTAGAACAAGTTTTACGACAGAGTTAAGTTCAAGTAAATTGAAACTATTGGCGTTGCTACCATTTCCTCTCGAAAAGGTCACTAAAGTGAAAAGCCGTAAAATGGGGGCATAGTAAAACGCAACCCATCTGCACCAGTTATATAATATCTTAATTCTCATAAAATGTTGAAAACTTATACAAAAATTTCACTTCATTTCATAATTTTTATACTAGTTTTCTCATCTATTTTTCAAATTACTATATTCAAATTACACACATTTACTTTTTTTTGTACCTATTGCAATTTTTACATAAAGCTGTACCAAATTATGCATTTTTATGCAGTATTTCAGTATATATGTTGAAAACTTTGCATCTTCAGTCCACAAACTATAGGTTTCATGATTAAAAACAATAATATTATCTTCTGAATTCATAAATTAAAAGGATTGAAAAGTTGTACAGAAATTGTTTTCAGGTCACTAATTTCTATAATTGCAATCCATACATTTATATTAATCAAAACCTACTGAAATTTTTAAATAAATCTATAACAAATTTTGCATCTTCATTCAGCAAACTATTGGATTCATGTTGAAATCTACATTCATGAAGCTTTTATACAAACATAATTTTTATTCAAATTTTCTCCACTTTTTTCAAATTGCAAAAATAAAATTTTATTTAATTAAAACTACAAATTTAATAATATTCTTGAATTAAAATAATTATATTGTTTTATGAATAATGAAATTACAAAGTTTTTTAATGTTATATGTTCAAATAGTAAAATTTATTTTAATAATTTCAATCCATAAATTTGTATGAATCAAAACCTATATACATTTATAAATAAATCATGCATTTTCATTCAGTAAACTATTGGATTCATTTGGGTCTATAAATTTGCAATTTCTATATTAAATTTCGAAACGAAAATCAATAATGCAGCTGCACAAGTTGGAATACTCTTTATATTGACTTCAATGTTACAAAATCTCCTCTCAATTCACTTCTCTTTTTTCTTTGTCCTTATTTCCATATCGCCGGTCGCCGTTACATTTATGCCGCACATAAAACGTGAAGTACATTCTATAAAATATAAATTCGTAATCGTTTTTGAACGTATCCCATAAATCGTCGCCTTAATATCCGTGTTACTCCGTCCGAAGAATTTTCACATGCAAATTTATATATTTCTATTACTTCACTTCGACTCTACTTCGCTGCACGACACACTTACACACATATGTTACACCCATTATAACATCATAAAATTGAGACTGTTTTCTTTGTATAAACTAGAAATAAAATTGCATTCTTCCGTAGTTCTGCAATATCCATCAAATGTATAACATCCATCTATAAATCCATCTGCCGTCCAATTCTCAAATATGGTTTCCCCCTTCCCAGAACACTCTTCTGAAAAGTTTCTCCGTATCTGCGCGAATGACATCCTCTAGTTAAAATCCAAAATTGTTCCAGTCCTCGATAGATACCTCTCCTTTTTCTCTAAATTCATCTCAAAAGACTCAAATATATCCTTTCTCTTCAAATTTTGTATCGCACGAAATCTATCAACCCTTCCTAAATATAAGTATCCCAGACTAACTCTATTCCAATATCTATTATCCCTATAATGATGTTATTTTTCTTCACCAGAGCATACCTTTTTTTCTATAATGATTTTTTTTCTACTTCTTTTGTAATAAAAAATAGTGTTCATTTAGTTTCTACATTGTATATAATATTCATGGGCGGAAAGACCAATGGTCGATAGCCTTTTGATCAGCCTTTTGATCAGCCTTTTTATTATTATTATTATGTTTGGTTTTGTATTTAGAATTATATTTTGAACTGGTCAATAAATTATATTATATTACTAAATTGCATTCTTTTTTATATAATATTCTTATTAGAATTAAATAAAATTGACTTTCTGTCAAAGTTTAAAAGCCTCGAGTTTCTTTACAAAATATTCATTTTATCATTTCGTATTGAAAATAATTATTAATAAATACTCCAATTAATCGAGGAATTTATTGCATTTCTGATTATTGAAATATCGTTTTGTTAAGTTTCGAAAATTAAATGTTATTACAAATCACTAATTTTCTTGATTACTCATTTATCAATGGGCAGTAAAAAGTAAAATGTTAAGGATTTCCATTGATCCAATTATAATATTTGTAACTACAATAGATGTCATTCACTATCAAAAATTGAAATTGCAAATAAATATGAATGAATATTCTAGGAAATTGAGCTATTTGGCATATTTGTAATTGTTACGTTAAACTTGAAGATATTTTTTATATGTTCGAAAAACGAGTGTCTTTACTGATAATAGTTTTTGCAGATACCATAAAAGACACTATTGTAATAACATATGAACCAATGAGCCATTATACGTATGTGTGGCTATTGCGACTTTCCAGTAATTTGAAGTCAAACTTGAACTCTTTATTCTCAAAAATCGAGTGTCCTTACAAATTGCTCATTTTCGCGAGTACATAATTGTTATTTGGTACAAAAAGATAAATCTCCTGTAATTTACACTCAAAACTTGAATTTTTAAGCCTCATTTATTGGTGATGTAATTATTGAGCATTTTCAGATATGAACAATATATGAAAATTCATGAAAAATTGATGGCGTAAGAATTATAAACATAAAGTAAGCTCGGTTTTATGTAATATGCATAAATTTCGACTGCTTCAGGCACGTTTTGACGTCTTCTATTAGTTTCGATGCTGTCCTATACCAATATTTAACTTGCCCGTGTGGCCTGAAATATGCGACGCGCATTAAATTAATATTGATTCGATGTCGCCGCCTGCTGAGAATATCTATTCATATTTATATATAGAGAGAGAGTGAGAGGGAGATACGTAAAGTGCATTTCCCCATTTCCATTAATTAATCACTCCTGCATCTAATTGGAGATTGGATATTCCTGTAACCATAATTTAAAGTAAATCTAATTTTTGGAATGGATATACCAAATCCATTTTTTTAAGAGATCTACTTTTCCAGTGTTACCACAACCCAAGAATATTAGATTAGTTTATATTAGATTTGAGACAGGAGAGGACTTGATTTAGTGTGTGGAGCTTCCACCTCGACGTCTTCTCACGCAAAAGAAGACCATCATCATCATCATCTTAATATTAGAGTCATCATTTTCGTGATGAGATCACGCGACGCGTACGTAAATAAAAGAAACCTGTACGTAAATCGTGGCGTCGCGACGCCAACCAGCGGCGGCATAATTTGACACGCGCTAGTTGCGGAAATTCTTCGAGGAAATGGGCAAAAGTAGACGCGGAATTCGTTTCGGGTTGTTGGTTGGAAGCAGTTAAAAGGAATTTGCGTATCAGTTTGCACCTAATAACGTTGTAAGTCTGAAATGGAATTCGGGTGGAGATGGTAAAAGGAGACGCGGTCGTTCGGAGAAGTTTAGTGGGCAATAAGTAAACAGCTGAAGACGAGGAGCCCTAAGTAGAGGAGGTGCACAGTTTCTCGCTGTATTTCCGAGAACTATAAACTATAAATTCGCTGAAGTTGTCCATAAATTCAAGCACAATTTTATGCGCATCTAAAATATATATATGCACACACATACAGAAGAAAATGCCTCTGTTTTTCTCCAGTTTTATGCATCGATCCGAGACGCCCGTTCATTATGCAACGAACGTCGATAATTGATTGTAAATTATTATTCGCAGCTGCGTTCAACAATTTCCTCAAGCTTCGTCCTCTTCGCCCGGGAATTAATTAAATTTCGCAACAATAAAACCGCATATCAATCACATCCACGAACGTGAAATTACTTTGCTCATTATATTTTCATCGCTTGCTCATCGATTATACTTGCAATTCGTAATATTGCAGCATAAATAGCAACTCTGTTGTGATAGGATGTGTTTATTTAGGATAAGATCTGCTAATATTTACTATTTCTCAATCAAAAAATGGTTTTCTTTTTATTGAAATATCGATTTACTATAAAGTGACATAAAAGAAGCTTTACCAGTTTATAATGCGGTCATTTACATTCTATTCAGTGTATTCAGATTTACATTCAAAATCCGTGTAGAGTAGACTATTAAATTTCATAGTGCAATATTTGACTATCAATAACTGCTGCGAGAAAATTTCCATAAACGAAGAATTGATTGGATACGAAAATTTCTTAATCTTCATTAAATTTGTCATGGAATTATATAAAAATGTATTTAATTAATATAATAGATTATATATACATATATAATCAAATATTTGGAAAGCTGTTTCAGTTTTCCAATTGTTTTTTTTTAAATGTAGTATTTCTGAAGATTAAATTAGTTTCCATTTCAATTTCTTAGGATGCAGGCTTTAAAATTTAGTACGAAATATTTCTTGACTGAAAAAAAAATCTATGATGAAAATTAAGGAAAATAACGAATGTTGAAAACTAATGAATGAAACAAAAATTAGTTCGTAAATTTTATAACAATAGTTAAATTATAAAAAGTATTACAAAATCAATAATTTTCCACTGAAATAATTCAGTGAATTTGCAACATGTCGAGCTCGAAGCTGAAATTACAGATGATGTACAATGTGTATTTGCATGGGACTGCACGTGCAGCATATTTGATTGAGACAAGAATGAGTAGTTGTTACAGTGACCCAGTGGTTCAGATACAGAAATACCCGAGCAGTTTCATTCATGAAGCCACGAACAATGGCTGGAATGGGATGCCATTGTTACAGGAAAACAGAGGGAGGCATTCGGAAAGTGAAATTTGCGGCGATTCATCGAAACGGGTATTATCAATCGTGGCAGAAGAGAATCTGATGAAGTGTCCGTGTCGTGTCGTAAAAAGATTTGTGTCCGAAAATAGCGCAAGAAAAAAAAACCTAAATAAAATAAAGGGAAGTTTTGCGATGGAAGAGGGCATCGCGCACCGCCGACACACAAACTTCCTTTATTTAATTACGAACTGGAGGGGAAATCAGGGAATGTAACGAAATCAGATCACCGCAACTTTCACACTCACCAAACCAGAAAGGAAAAACATCTTGAAACTTATGTCGTCCGTAAAGATGTATCATCAACTGTGCAGCAAAATATCGTGTGACATTTCTACACCTCCATTATTCAAAAGAAATACATTAACTAAAGTATAAGTAAAAAGCTTCTTTCTTATACAGTGGTAAATCAGTTATTTATAATAAAGAACCCTTAGATTTAGATTGGTTATATTACTTTATGAGTTAGATACAAAAAATTAACAAATTTTTAGAAGTTTGAAATTTCAAATTATTTACAAAATTGTGGATTAGAATATTTTAATGAAAAGACAAATTATTTTGCCCACTAATCACAATTATATTAAGACTCCAATAGCATTTAGCATATGAAACTACAAATAAAATATGTTTGAAGAAGATTCAGAGTAAAGAAAATTCAACAGATTCGAGTTAGCGAACATACTCTCACAAAATCAGAAATTTAAGAGAATCTTAACCATTAAATCCCTCGTTAGATAATTTTATATATAGAATAAGTATTTGTAATTAGTATTAATTAGGGGAGCTAACGAACGGCATAGTCTTAGTTTAGATGAACTAACGAACAACATTGTCTTAGTTAAATCATATCATATAGGAAGAACAACCTCCCGATAGCTAATAAAGTTATTGTTAAATCTAACGTATTTACATAGAAAACCCTTTAATACTCTACATTCTTCTAATTCTAATAATTGCATATAAAAATTCTCTTATTTTGAATATTGATTTACGGATATTCCAATTAACGATGGAATTAAAACGAACGAATTTGATTTTGTGAAAATCCAGTTTCATACGTGGCAATGGCCGAAAGAGATGCATGTGAGCATACAGTGTTGTAGGAGGGAAAGGGCGAATGAAACGTATTTGATTTATGATAATAGTACATGTGTTTCCATTGTTTAAAGCAACATAAATTAAGGCATGACAGGCTGCATTGTGCTACTCTCTCTGGGCTCTGTACATATATATGTGTGTGTGTTTCGCATCGTACATATAAAAGGTTTTTCGTGTGCAGACTGGACGCGTGTCGCGCCCATTACACACGGGTTTGGCGAAAAACGCCCATCCAACATCGCGTACATTGGTCAAAGTTGCAATACAAATTAGGTTAGGACAGCAAAATTTGACGTTTGTATAAGGTTGTAACAGCTTTAATTTAGGTTAGGTTAGTTGGAGGTTAGATCAGTTTGAGGTTAGGTTAGTGTGAACTTAAGTTGGTACGAGGTTAGATTAACACCATTTAACAATTGAATAAGAGTGAACTTAGCTTAGGTTAATTTGAGGTTAGATTTGTGTGAAATTAAGTTAGCAACATTTGACGTTTGTGTAAGATTGTAATAGCATTAATTTAGGTTAGGTTAGTTTGAAGTTGGAGGTTTTAGCGTATCACACAAGATCCAATTGTTATAATTTTATATATAAATACTCTACTCATTTTCAAATGTTCAGGCTTCAATTTTCAGTAAATCCTGTATTTGTAACGTGCAGTGTCTTGATATTTTTTTGTATTATTCAATTATTCATTATAATTTAAAATATCAATAAATAATTAAAGTAAAATGTACAAGTTTAAAACTGTAGGTAATTCCCACTGACCTGCATATTTCTGCATGAAACGAAACAAAAACTAACGAAATTTGCATAACGAAAACTGAATGAAAAAAAAACGAGACAGAAACGATACGTTGACGTACGTATCAATTGATTTACGTCTGTGCGTCGCCTGAAATGCATCAATCATCGTGTGACGTACAGGAATGACAGTCGAAAAGGGAAATAAAAAAAAGAATAAAGATTAAACGTTTTATATGCAGTTATTCATTCGCGTATCGCAGCAGTCGCGTTTCGAAAACAAAGGAAGAATTTAAATTAACAAAACAGGTGACTCCGATAAAACAGAACAAACATAAAAATGAATTCGAAAATAGCACGTTGCAATTCAAGGAAATTTATTGATTTTGGTCATTTTCACGTGGGTAATATTCGCGCAATTTTGAATTTCAATTACTTGATTATTTTTTACGATTTCTCTAATGCAATTTTAATTGCAACGTCAGTTATTTTTATTTAACGATAAAAAATGTTTGCCATTTTTAAATACATAATTTCTTGCGTGATTCGATAATTGGACAAGTTAATTAAATAATTTGTTATCGTCCGGAGATGTATTAATCTACAATAAATTACGCTGCATTCATTATTTTTCAATTAATATTTCAATGATTTTTTCTCTATATTCATTTTTATTATTTCTACATTTTATGTAGATTATAAATTTTGCGAAACCTTCGTTAAAACTAATAAGTACTCCCTAAAAGACGTTTATTGTTAAATTGGCTGTAAACAATCATTGTTGGATTAATTGAAAACCAATGTTCGTTATTGTAGAAATTAACCGTAATAGCAACTGATTCATTTATATATCTATTATTAGCAATAACAATAAATAACATGAGCAAGGTCAGCTCACTAAACATAAAGAAAAATCGTATCTTTGATCTTATAAATTGCATACATTCGTTCAAAAGTCAATTAGTAGATACTAGTTGTTGAATAAGCGTGGGTCATGGGTTGTTTAGAAATTGCGTTTTATTTCACTTTGAGTCTTCTCGTCTTGAAAATCTACTTAAAACTTGTTACAGGATGGTGCAGAGCTAAAGCATGTTTAGTCGGAAAAACGGCGTTGGTGACGGGTGGTAATTCTGGTAAATTCACGTACAGTATATAACAATTCGAAATTTAAAAGTGTGAAGTTTATCAGGAATTGGATACGAAACGGCACTAGATTTGGCGTCGAGAGGATGCAGGGTGATAATAGCAGACATCGCAGATTCGGAAGCGAGCAAAAGACGAATTTCGGAAGAAACTGGTAACGATAATATAATATGGAAATATTTGGATTTGGGCAGTTTGAAGTCCACCCGAGAATTTGCTGAAGATATAGTTAAAACAGAGAGTAGATTGGATATACTCATCAACAATGCAGGAGCCACTGGTTTCGGAAAGAGCTATAGCGATGATGGAATACTGAAGGACATGCATATCTGCTACTTAGGTCCGTTCCTGTTGACTCACCTTTTAGTTGGTAAAGAGCATTCACTTAACTCGTTTCTCAGGCAGTTAAAGCAATTTGATTCGTAAAGATCTCCTCAAGAAAACGCCCAAGAGTCGCGTGGTCTTCGTCAGTTCAGTACTGGCTTTCGTACATCAATTGAAAAGCGCTGAGGACATCAATAGGCCATTCTGGGCGCAGAGGAAGAGCCTTCAATCATGGGTCCATTACAGCAACAGCAAGTTATGCAATATAATCGCGGCTAGGGGATTCGCCAAGAGACTTTCAAAGCACGACATCACCGTGAATGCCGTAAATCCTGGTCACGTTCACACGACCATCTTCAAGACGTCCCTTAGAAACCTCGGAGAGTTGACGTGGCTTTCCAAAATTAGTTACTTCTTAAATGACAATTTACTCTTTGTATTTCAAAAAGTAAGCTGCATCGATCACTAACGATCAATCCGATCTACTTGTTTCTTGTTTCAGACTGCCGAAGAAGGAGCCCAGACAACGTTACATTGCGCTATTGATAAATCAGTTGAAGGAGTATCCGGACAATTTTTTGCGGATTGCAAGATCCAAATAATGCCGCCAAAAGCGGCAGACGAACGTTTCGCAGAAGCCGTTTGGACTGAGAGCGAGAAGCTAGTTAAATTGTCAAACGAAGAGAAAATACATTAAATGTTTCAGGAAAACGTAATTTCCATACTTTCACTATTTCGTATATTTTTGATAGTTAATATATGTTGCAGAATTTTGCATATTTTAAGTGTTACTCTTTTTTTAAGTTTGACCGAAGACTTTCTGCCCTTACTATTGTGGTTTTTTTTTTTGGTATTTTAAATAATTACAATTGGCAAAAAGACCTCGGTCGTTAGCACTTTGACCCACTAAAGATATTTAAATAAATAATAACGATATTTTTGGGAATTTGATGTTTTTTTATTTGTATTTTCGGTAGTTGATTTTTTAGATATTTTCAGTTTATCCTGAATTATCGTATATTTTCAGAAATTTGTATATTTTTTGTAGTTTATACATTTACACTATTTCATAAATTATTTAGTTGGAAGATTTTAATTTAACAAAACGCAAAAATGCAGGTAACTTCGATGAAATAGAATGAACAAATGAATTAAAAATGTTGACAACTGCAATGATTTATGTTCAGTACTTAAATTACTTGATTATTTTTAACGATTTCTACAATGTAATACAATTTAAATTAGAAATTCAGATATTATTTTTTTAATAATAAAATATGTTTACAATTTTTGAAGACATATTTTTGTGCGTGATATGATAATTGGACAACTAATGAAATAATTTGCTATGTTAATTAATTGCGATGCATTCATTCCCTTTAGATAAATAATTAAATATATTTATTTTTATTGTAATTATTTGTTCATTAATGAGAATTTGAGATGAGATACATAATATATTATCATTCTCTAGATATTCACTAAAACTTATTTATTCCTGAATAGAAGATTATTTTCGCTTTCTTACATTAGCTTACAAGTTAATTAATTGCAAAACATTGTAGAAATGCGCTGCAATAGTAATTGATCGTACATGATGCATACATTTATGTATCTACAATCATCAATTAAAAGTGAATTAAAAAATATAAGCAAGGTTAACGATTATACAAAAATAAAAAAATCATCACGTGTCTCCGGAAAAAAAACATTAGTCTTATAAATTGCTTACATTTATTACAAACGTCAGTTAGTAGACACTCTATAGCGTGGATCATGAGTTGTTTAGAAATTGCGTTTTATTTGACTCTAGCTCTTCTGGCCTTTAAAATCTACTTAAAATTGACTGTCGGATGGTGCAGGTCTAAAATGTGTTTGGTTGGAAAAACCGCATTGGTGACGGGCGGTAATTCTGGTAAATTCACGAACAGTTACATAACAATTTGTAAATAATAAAGTGTAAAGTTGATCAGGAATGGGATTCGAAATCGCACTGCATTTGGCGTCGAGAGGATGCAGGGTGATAATAGCAGACATCGCAGATTCGGAAGCGAGCAAAAGGCGAATTTCGGAAAAAACTGGTAACGATAATATAATATGCAAATATTTAGATTTGGGCAGTTTGAAGTCGACTCGAGAATTTGCTGAAGATATAGTTAAAACAGAAAGTAGATTGGATATACTTATCAATAATGCAGGAGCCATTGGTTTCGGAAAGAGCTATAGCGATGACGGATTATTGAAGGATATGCATATCTGCCATTTTGGCCCGTTCCTGTTGACTCATCTCTTAGTTGGTAATTAACATTCACTTAACACATCTCACATGCAATTAAAGCAATTTGATTCGTAAAGATCTTCTCAAGAAAACGCCCAAGAGCCGCGTGGTCTTCGTCAGCTCAAATCTGGCTTTCGTACATCAATTGAAAACGGCGGAAGACATCAATAAACCATCATGGGTGAAGAGGGAGGGCATTCAAACGTTGATCCATTACAACAACAGCAAGTTATGCAATATAATCTCGGCTAGAGGATTCGCCAGGAGACTTTCGAAGCACGGCATCACAGTGAACGCAGTACATCCTGGTTTGGTTTATACGACCATCTTCAAGACAACTCGGGAACGACTCGGAGAAATCACATGGACTTTCAAAATTATATATTTTTTGAAGGACACCATTATCTGGTCATTTGGAAAAGTGAGCTACATCGTGAAATAGCTATCAATCAGACTAAAGTGTTTGTTGTTTAAGACTGCTGAGGAAGGAGCCCAAACAACCTTGCATTGCGCCATTGATAAATCCGTCGAAGGAGTATCCGGACAATTATTTGCAGATTGCAAGTTCTACATGACTCCACCAAAAGTAGCAGATGAAAGTTTCGCAGAGGCCGTTTGGAGCGAGAGCGAGAATCTAGTCAAATTATCCAAAGAAGAGAGAATACCCTAAATATACAATAGATCGTTAATCTTAGAAAAAAAATAAGAAACTAGTATTTTCCTGAATATTTTATGTAAATAGATGACTTTAAGCACATATTACCAATTTGATTGTTTCACTATTATTGACTATTGCAGTTTTTCTGTAATTTACTTTAGAATTGAACTTGAACTTTTTTTGCTTCTAAAATTGAGTACATGATTATCTGTTAGTATTCCAAAGCCTATTTAGGCTTTTTAAGGAATCCTTTGTAATATCACTTACTATTGCAGATTTCCTATTATTTACTAACAAAGTTGTACTTTTTTAAGCCTCGACAAATCTTCTATCTTAATAAATGAATAATTTTATTGGTTAATAAAAATGACAAAGCTATCTATTAACATTCTAATTGAAACTCTATATTCAGACTTTCCAACGTACTACTTACAATTTATGCAACTTCTACAGATTTCCTGCAATTTAGAATCAAATTTGAATTCCTCGGTTAACATTAACACACGATTATCGATTTGCAATCTAATTAAAGCTGAATATCAGAGCTTTACAATGTACTACAATGTATGATACTTTTACGTATTTTTTAAAATTCACTATGATATACATAATATTACTAGATAATCTTATACATCAAATTTGTAAAAATAATTTGTATATCTTGAGAATAATTTATTAACGATACATTACTTCACGATTTATAATTGATGCGTTGAATCTCAATGCTAATTTTCCAATTTATTTTCGTTCCATCTCCAATTAATTCCATATTTATCAGACCATTACTAATTGAATTACGTGTCGTGCCATCTTTCGCCTAAAACACGAACATTCATCAGCATTATACGAACATCGGAATATACCGTCTAGCTGTGCAGATAAATCATGTAGAATTATATACAAAAATTACGTATGCAGTGTGAAAACGGTTGTGAAATGTAGCAAATGAACGGATCAACACATCTACTGCATGTTTCAGTTTTTCGGTGCTGTTGTTGTTCCGAGTCGTGTGGAAATAAAGCTGTTGAATATCTTGATCGAGGATTGTAATGGATTCTAAAAAATAAAAGCAAACAACAAAATTAAAGGGTGAAATCACGTAGGCCGCATAAAAGTAAATGCGAAACAATATTTCTCGCTGAACGTGAGCGAATGTTGTTGTTGTTATTTTTTTGGGGTTTTTAGTTCCAAATCGATTTAACCGGCGGATAAAAACAATAAATATATAGTATATATATATACCATGAAGGTACTAGTTTCGCAGAGAGAGAGAGAGCACTGCGTTATTAAACTGTATATTATATCTGCATTCAGTATAGTTTATGGTATCATGTAAAAACGTTATTGCAGGTCATTGAAAATTTCGGCGGATTATTTTATCGCCGTTTATCGGCCGTAAATTATTGCATCCACAACATTTCCTTGTCCAATTAAATTAATACGTTGATCCGCATTGTTCGCCAAATCACCGTTATTATATTATTGGTATTTGCGTTATTAAAAACATGCAGCTTCATTTTCGTTTTTTTTTTGTCGATGCAGATTTAAGGATTGAAAAATTGGGATTTGTTTTTTTTTCTGCATTGAATGGTGTTGCATCGATTGGCCTATGAGTACACAGGATATAGAAATGTATTGTTGAATATGTATTGTATGTCACAGTCACTATCTTTTTTTAAAATCTCGATTAAATTTGCCATATTATTTCCCTTTTTTAAAAACGTTATGAAAATATGAAATTGCTGAATGAAATATGAATATTCATTGATAATTATAATTATTATTACCACTCGTTCAATGTAAACATTTAGCTGTTATTATATTCTAATAATATTTTTAACTTTAGTAATATTTTAAAAGAAATTTCCGCAATTACTGTGCTTTGAAAATTTTAAATATTTTTGGTATTTTACATAATTTCGTAGTTTTTCGTAAATTTTTAGTATTTTTGTATATTTTTGTTAAATTCATTCTTTCGGTATTTTCATAATTTCGTAATTTTATGGTATTTTTGGTCAATATTTTTTCAGTAATTTGTACATTTTCAATGTTATTGATAATTAGATTTTTTCCCGTATATCTAGTATTTCTTAAATTTACTATAGTATTCAGTTTTATAAGTTCAGTTTTTCAATAATTTGAATGTTATAGTAATTTGTTTTTTTTTTTTTGGTATATTTTCGATATATTCTGTAATTTGTTTTTCTCTTGACATTTTGAATAATTTCGTAAATTGGATGTTTTCAATATTTTGGGGATTTTGTGTATATTCAGTATTCCGTTATTTCATATTTTTTTCTGTATTTTTAGTTAATATAAAATATGAATTATTTTAGTATTTTCGGTATTTCGCAAATATCCTTAACTTTCACTGTTTCCTAAATTATACAGTATTTTTGGAAAATTCAAAATTATCAGAATTTTCTGTATTTCATATACCTTTGGTATTTCTAGAAAATTTAAAATTATCAGTGATTTTCAAAATCTCAAAAGACTAGAATTTATCCTTTCTCTCCAAATTTTGTATTCCTCGAAATCCATTAACCCCTCCTAAATATTACAAAAAAAATGTTTTTGAGAATGTATATTTAAATGGAACAAATTCATAACAATAATGAATAAAATCATTTCATGGAAAAAATATTAATATCTGCGAAATTTTCTCATAAATAGCTAATTTTAATTTATCCCCTCTCTCCAAATTTTGAATTCCTCGAAATCCATTAACCCCTCCTAAATATAAGTACCCTATAATAGTACCCTATTCCAGTATCTATTATCCTTATAATTATGTTTAAATCACAAGTACATAATATTGAACTTCATTCTTATTAAAACGCATTCTTCATATAATTAGAAGTCAAAAGATTCTAATTAATTAATTACTAGTATAAGACGATGGTGTAGCCATCCGAAGCCACACGATTTTGTCGTGATGAATGACGATCACAGCACGCACTTGTCCAACTTATTAATTACGTCGAAAACGAGTCCGTCTAATCATTATAATTAAGTGAGCGAAACGCAATTCATAATGAATGGGAAGTAATTAGGGTGCTGTGCGAGAGTGTGCGAAATCGTCGTGCATTATGTATTTGATGTGATCAAATTTGTGGAACCAATTCGAAATGAATGATTGATGCTTTAATTACGCAACGAATATTGTTTCTTCCTTTTCTTTTCTTGTACCCTCATTATTTACACAATCGAAAGATTCGAATGAAACCTCCGAAAAACCGTCCGATGTACAATAAATTGGATTCCAAGTAAAACGTTCGATTCCATGCATCATTAGCTATTGTTCACGTTACGAATAATTCAGACCCAATTTCATGTGATCCGAACGTCCATCATCAAGTGAAACCTCATTTCTTGGACGAACGACGTTCGGGGAAACCTTTCGATTTACAATGCTTGAAAACGAAATTAATTGGAAATTTAATGCGTTCCGACCTGTCCTTGTCCGTACTCAAATAAATTACGAAATTCATTCTTCATCGAATTTAGACCCTTTTCCCTTACAATATATCAATTTATATTCCAAAAGGTAAAATCTTGTATGAAAATCAATAGAAAATATAAAGTTATTCAATTATTTTCTTCATGTACTTATTCCATAAAAATCTCAATATTTTTATGTCTATTAAAATTTCTTCACATTTCGTTCATCAAATTTTGACTTTAAAATTTAATCAGCACTCTATTTACAAATGAAAACGGGACATACAGTTTTGATGTTATTATATAAATTCCATTACTCTTTCAAGATATTTCTAATAATTTTAGTTAGAAGTTTCACGATTTGTAAATGGATGTTCTTGTTTTCAAGTGAATGACTATGTAAATTTGCTTCGTCAGAAATCTTGGAGCATTTCCAACTTCTGGGTGGCTTATACCATTTAGACACGAATCCTCTGAGTTGTTGCGCAAGTCATAAAATCTTCACCTTAATGAATAGGTACTAACTGGATCTTGTTGATGTTAGGTGAAGAGTTGGAGAACCTCCATCCATCATCGAAAACGGGAATCGGCGCATGAGATAGGGCTTCGTGACTGGAGGAGCAGTGGAAGCAGCAGCGAATTGATGAGAGAAGTCTGCAGGAAAATCATCGTACACCACTTAATCCACTTTGTATGAACACGCATGAACATTTATTAGCGTCGACTAAATATGCCCGATTTGTCACTGTCTTCTTATCTGCTCCTCTGACAAATTCCCGTCCATAAATTCGCAAATTTCGTTTCAGACTCATAGCCTGGTCTAGATTTAGAGGGAGGCAAAGATAATATGGATGGTGTTTTCAGTGAGTGGAAAAGAGAGATGGATTCTGCGGAACATGCAGTCCTTTGAACTGGTTACTGGTTTAGTTACGATCCGGCGCACTCATAATCATGTTCGTCAGAAGTCTTCCTTTCTTCGTTTTTTTTTTTTGGAGTGGCGCCAATGTATGCCCTGCGACCACTAAATAATGGCTTAATATATTCGCGAAAGCTTTAGATCCTCAATTTCCAAAATTGCCCCCGGGATTTTCCGTCCGACCATTATTTCCTCTGCTCTCGATGCTGCTGGATGGTGTAAAGTCTATTTATCGCCTACAGAGATGAGAATGTTCTATTTCATTCATTCGTCCAACATTTACACTTCATTTTATAGTAGAATTTTTCTATTACAAAAAATCTAAAAAAATGGTCTTCCAAATAAATTCATTTTTAATTAAGCAAATTAGAAACCGTATTACAAACAAATTTATGTTATGATTTGATACAAAAATTGTTTCATTTATGAGTAAAAACATGTCACGCAATTATGTACCATTGTAATGAAAATAAAACTTATGTAAAACTAAAAACTGTAATTAAAATTTGACATTTGTCAATATCTAAAAAAATATTCCTTCCTAAACAAATAATTAATTGTGTTTTTTTGTGGTTAATTTTCAATTTGTTTATTTACAAATCAAAATAATATAATTTTATACAGAAATTAAAGTTCAATCAACATATATTAAATGAAAATGCATTTTATGTATCAATTTAATCCAAAAATTGTGCTATTTCAGAAAAACACAATATTCCCAACAACTTCTAAAGTTTCATTATGTTCGAATTTCATTAAAATTAATTGTTATAAACCGAAAAAATGTAATATGCAAATATCGACATTGGTAAAAAATACTTCTTCTTAAAAAAACAATATTTATATATAAATCTTTAAAAATTTTGTTATTTTATCAAAGTTTATGTTTTAATTGCTTTATTATATCAGTTTTTTAGCGTTCATTCTTGTTACACAAGTTTATATTGTTGAATTGTGTCTGTTAATTGAAAACTAACAATTTTATTCATAAAATTCTGATTTAGCTAATAAAATTAGATAATTTTCTGTCAATGAATTATACAAAATAATTACTACTCATTAAATAATTTCTTAATTCAGTTTGTTCATCGATTTTATTTATTTATTTCACATACTGTTGGTATGGTATGAAACGACATGTTCTTCGAATTAGAAGTCAAATATTATTGAAATAAGACGAAAATAATTACAAATTATTACGTAATCTACAAATAATTATTTGTTATCACCATCTATTTTATAAAAGACGAAATATAAGAAATACCATGCAAGGATTCTAATTTCCATAGCCCTTATCTTCACCGAAATGTATTGATTATCCTTGATTCTGTACAGCAGCGTTCCTGGAATTCGTCCTGAATCAGTGCGACTTCCGAATCCTAGATGTCTCCACCAAAATTAAATGAATCCTTTTGTTTAATAAAATTCAAATACTCTTAATGATCAATTAACAGAATTTATTGATCATTATAAACTAATAATTCAGTCCACTTTAGTAATTAAGGTAATTACAATTTACGTGTTTGATAGTAATTGAAATTTAATGACTATTTGTAAATTGTTAATTAATAAAAAACACTGGCAATAAAATTAAAATTATGTTGCTGTGTACAAAGTAGTACTAAAACTGGTTTGGTCATATGGTGCAAAATTGTGGGAGATTAAAAGTCCAGTTTTTCTATCCAAGTATCAAAACAACCAAAGTATTTCTTTCACCAAAAGAAAACTGCAGACCTTTGAATTGAAGATGGTTGTTGAAGATTTCTTCAAACAAAATACTCAATAAATCTGCTGGATTATCGAGAGATAACAAAACTTTATAAGAGTAGGATCTTCAATTTAGAGTTGAATCACCAAGTGTTTGAAGTATTCAGTAAACTAATTAGCTAAATGTTATAAGTAACAATTACAAATAAAGTGACTGGATTTAGAAATTAACTTTAAAACTGATGGGATGTGACAGTGTTCATTTTAAATTCGCCCGTGCTGCGGGTGTATCAATTAAAAGCCTAATAACGTCCCCTCTGCAGAGTAATTAAAATTAAATTAGCCGATCCGAAATATCACTGCTCACCTTCCCAACCGTAGTACATTTGCTCCTTTTTTCCACATTTTCAACCCCCGAATTGGTGAATGTGGAAGGAAATGAAAAAATGCAGCATATTTATTGAACGGACGAAAAGGCGAGCACGTTGCATTGTTATGCAAAGACGGGGCAAATTTAAATTCAAACCAAACAACCGATTGTTATCATAATTTAACGTATAATGTTACAATAAAGCTACGTGTAGGGAGATGATCGTAGGAAGGAAGGATGTGCTCCTAAACACAAAAAAATCATGCATGGTCCTTTCCCCCCCGTAAATTTGTATATTGCCAACCCTCCGACGGTTAAATTTAATCTAGCCCCCTCGGATTCCATGCAAAGCGACAACATGGAGAAAAAAAATATAGAAGAGGGATAACTTTGTTTAATCCGTTAAAGTGAAAGAGACAGAGAGCTTCCAGTAAAACGAAATTTGCAAATTTTATTACCAACAAATTTTCGTGGAGCGCCATTATTTCTTTTACGCAACTTTCGGGTTTGTGTGTGTGCTTAAAAGGCCCGTGGGCCGCGCAGGGCCCTCGAAACGAAATATTAATGGAACTAGAGAAAAGGACGAGTAATAATGTTCATTGTAAAATTGTTTTAAAGACAATATCCCTTGCTCGCAATTGTAGTTTCAGACCGCTGTGTTCAAAGTTTTAGGACTACATTCTTGTAACGGATTTAAGGTTAGTTTAGTCCCAGTTTTTCCATGCTGGGAAAGCTAATGCATGAGTCGAGTGGCGCAGGTGGCTCGAGCAGCCTCCAGGCACTCCCCCTGTATTTATTATACAAGTTTTTGGAATTAAGATATTAAGCAATAAAATCTAAATATTATGCACGAAATTTATAAACGAAAATTCTCCATATCTTCTCAATAAATTTATACAATTTGCAGGAATTAATAATTGTGAAAGGTTAAAAAAAAATCAATTTATAATTATGACTTTTCATGTGGCTGTTGGGTTCTGGTTACAGTTTATTACTAAAATTACAAATCGGGCTCACGGTAATCTGTAAGCATATTAATAGAATCTCGTATCATTTGAATGTTGGTACTATCCAGAAATCATATGGGTCTGTCAACAGTGTTGATAAATATGTGTCAAACCGGAGACTTATTGAGTGATGTGTCAGAAGTTTTCTTGTTGCTAGTTACTAGAAATGTTTTGTTTGTTGCTACAAATGCGTTGACAAACGTTGTTAAGAATAACTATGGCAGATGGGTACTTGTTACAGTTAATTGCTAAAATTACAAAACTGGTGTCTCTGAAACTACTGTAACCTATAAACTATTTGTCAGGATGTCATGAAATTTTGACATGTATCGTTAGAAGGTTGATACTATCAAGAAATCATATTGGTCTGTCATCACTGTTGACATGTATGTGTCAGACCGGAGTTTATTTAGTAATAATATAAATATTTTGTTGTTACTATTGTTATGGACTTCATTTTGTTGCTATTATGTCAGTTGGGTCATTATGTCAGTTGGGTTCTGGTTATAGTTCTATGCTAAAATTATATAACTGGTGTCACTGAAACTACTGTAACCTGTAAACTAATTGTCAGAATATCTTGAAATTTTGACACCTACCATTTATGTGTCAGAAGTTTTCTTGTTGCTAGTTGCTAGGAATGCTTTCTTTGTTACTTCAGATGTGTTGACAAAAGTTGTTCAAAATGCTTATCGCAGTTGGGTTCTGGTTATAGTTCTAAAATTATAAATCTGTTGTCACTGAAACTACTGTAACCTGTAAACTAATTGTCAGAATATCATTAAATTTTGATACATACCATTTAAAGGTTGTTACTATCAAAAAATCGTAAGGGACTGTCAGCAATATTGACATATATGTGTCAGACTTGTTGAATAAAGTGTTAGAGTTTTGTTCTTGCAAAGTTAAGTTTTACTAAGTTGCTAGTCAGTAAGAACGCTTTGTTAAGGACGATTTTTTGGTTACTATGTGATTATTTAACAATTTACAACCATTTTGCTTATGTTTCAATTCAATTTATTTTCATAATTATAAAAGAATTGCCGGAAGCGTTTCTCTGTGGAAATGCGAATCAAACAGTTAAAGTTATCATTTCTTTAAATGCTTTGTCCGTTTACTTCTTTTACCGTTGACGAAGAATGTAGAAAATAGGGAAAACGCTGCAAGGACTTTTTTAATTAAAACTGTTGACGATAGTTTTCCACTGGTATTTAATTTCTATATATATAGAGTACAGAAAAATTCGCGTCGGAACATTTTATATTTCATCCACTTACAGTTCTTCGACAAAGTTGGCTTTCGTCAAAGGGAGGTGACGAGATTTGTTGCTTTAAAGAAAATGTAATAATAATTCGCTTCAAAGAGAAAGTCACGTCGTCCGTTTTTTTATCGTTTTTTACTTTTGATGTTACAATCTCTAACTTATGATTTCTTAGACTTTGGAATGTTATAATTCTATGGCTAATTAATCAATTACTTACACTTCCCACACTGCAATATTTTTGAAGCACTCACCTTATTTATTTTGAGATTCGTATTTTCTGTATACATGCATTAATGATATACAAACAGTTACTAAATAATATTATATTTGAAGCAATTATTTTTGCAAATAATAATTGTAATTAAACAATTTTTTTAGTCAAAAACATGAATTTAACTATAAGAGTTTCGTCAATTAAATACTATTTCCAGTACCAAGCCATAAGTAAAATCACTTTAAATGATTTTCAACATCTTTTATTAATAATAATTTTTGACAATTCAATTTTTTTTTGACAATTGAAAGAGCAGAAAACGAAAAGTTGCGTGGGTTAACTATGATTGCTTTTTGTTACGATTTAATGTAGATGTAGGTTGGAGATTTCGTAATTAACAAAACGAGTGGATTAAAATCTTGGAATTTTATTTACATTCGGTGCGTTTTTCAATCTCAGTGAGTGATTTATGAAAGGCGAGCATGTATGAACGATTGAAAGCGCCTGACGAATGCGAAACAATTAGCTTATCGAGAAACCCAGCGAAAATATTATAGTGAAAGTATTATATAAAAGCAACAACATCAGTACTTTGCCTGAGTGATTACGGAGTAAATGAAAGTTGCTTTTCACATGCAAATCATTTTACCATGCGAACTCTTAACTCTTATTAATTAACTTAATTTTCTTAAGAAAAATGTACAAAATTGCAGTGGCTAAATGCGTTTTTTTAACGATATATTGTAGGAGAAAATTCGTAAAGATGATCCTTGCACTTATTATTATTCATATTACCTTACTTTTCTTAAGTAAAATGTACAAAATTGCATTAGCTAAATCTATTTTTGTAAGGTTTCTTGAAGGAGGAGATTCGCAAAGATGATCTTTACTCTTATTATTCATATTAATGATTAACTAAATTCTCTTATGTAGAATGTAGAAAATTACAATAGTTAAATCCGTTTCTTGAAGGAGGAAATTCGTAAAGATGAATTATTTGCGGCACTGCGGCAATGCATTACATTCCGCATTACCATTTCACCGAGTATATGAGACGGCATGCAAAACAATCGCAGTTGGAAACAGAACCGCCTCCTCAGGACGTGCGGGATTTCGGTTTTCATCTAATTAAAAAATACAATGAATGCTTAATTAACAATAACTAAAAATGCAGGAATTTAAAATACATATTGCTAAAAACGAATGAATGGGAAACGAATGCAGTTTCGGAAAGCTCGCTGTTTTCTATTCATGTATTTTTTTGCAATTTTTGGTTTGTTCTCAAAGCGTGAATTCTATGTGCAGAGAGACCTTTTCAACTTTGACACAGATGACGGAGTTTTCATTTGCGCCTATTCAATATAGTGGTGAACTCACATAAAGATATTTAAGGGCGATTTGCTATAAATCATACTTTGAAAACTTTGTCAGTAAACTACGAGAAATCCGTAATAGCCACAAATATGAAGACTGGTGCGTTAAAAATCTTGACTATTCAGCATTAATTTGAATGTTAAAGGAATTTTTTATCATTTATGATTATCAAGAAAATCAATTTGAAAGGATACTCAACTTAAGTAATATTTCTTGAACTTTGAGAATAAATTACAAGAAAAATGTAATAGTTACAAATATATCATTAAGTAGACATTATTGGACCACTTGAATTTCTGGCATACTTATTCATAAATCTAAAATATTAAAAAAGATTCTCAATAAGTAATTAGCAAATAGCTTAAAATTTAATATTAATTTAATAATTAAGAAGTGAGAAAAATAATGATTCTTCCAAACTTTAATAAAGATTATTTTCCAAATTGTGATAATAATTACATGTATTTTTTATGTAACTTTTACTTAATTTATAACTATTTCAATAAACACTCTTACTAATTGTTGGAATAGTAATAGAAGCTGTCATGCTGCAACCACCATAACTCATGCGTGCACACTGAAACGCACGAGTCTCCCATAACGTGCCTCACTGTACAGATCAATTATACAAATATATCTAAGTTACAATTGTACACAATTGTACTTTTGATCCATCATTTTATTAAAATATTCGACTAAGTTTGTCAAAAACAAGGTGACAGTTATAATTTCGTGCTTTTGTGTTGCACTATGAGTTGAGGAACTTGGCTATTAATTATATTGGATGAATGTTTAATGAAAACAAATTTAGGTTTAGATTATATTTTACTGAAGTACTTCAAACACTTAATTGAAGAAGGGCATTATGAAATGAGGGCCAAGATTAGGAAAATTGTGTATTACGATGGGATAATTAATAAAGTTGTATTTAGGGGATGAGTTTCGAGGGGGTTGACGGTATAGTGCGTAATAAGGTCTTATTCTGCGGGAGGGGACGTTTTCGTTCTTGGGCAATTTAGCGTTTTTATTAAAAAGGTAGCGCGTCGGGTAATGGTTTACCGTTGCAAATAAGGGGCGGCAAAGGGGTGGATGGAGTGAGCGAGCGACCGAGCGTCCGCATTATAGGAAACCGTATTTTTTTTTAATAGTGGCATTTGGGGCCTCTTAAGTGCCTTACATTAATAACCAACATCTCTGAGTGGCGAGTGAGCGCGCATATGAAATGAGGCTTTACCCATCCGCAAACACCCCTCTGCATTCAACCCAATCCTGAGTGCAGGACCGTACTTGAAAACGTTCACACGGGATTGAATGTTGAGTGTGCACATTCCATAATTTTAAACCGCATGCAATCATTTTATGCACGTCAAGATAACTGCAATATTTATTTATAATTCAACTGCATGTTATTTATTAGTAATGTTATCATTGTAATTTCCGTTATAATGCAAAACCATATGTATATTCATTGTACGCATAGCATGCGTTTTATTTACAACCGGATACAATTATTTTCTTTTTATAGCGTTCAATGTACATATAAAATCTTTACTTAAATTTACCCTTTAAAAAAATATAATTTAATTTTAAATAAAAAAGTTGCTTTACATTTAATTGCAGATTCATGATACTTCAACTTAGGTAAAAGTTTTGAACAATTGCATTGTGGTAAATAAATACACTTAAATACTTTGTTTTGTAAACAAAACATAGTTTTTTTTTATATATATTAGGTTTCCTTGAAGAATATTATAAACTAGAAGGCTTCCAAAGGTTGTTGTAAGTTGAAAAATCCTGGTAAAGATGGCCGAAATTATAATAGTTACAGATCATGCGCATTTCAACTAAATATGCAACCAGACTTACGAGTTTAAGCATTGACGAAAAAAACTGTAATCACTATATTAACGAACATCGCTTCTTTAAATAATTTTATAAATTAGAAGGCTTCCAAAGGTTGTTTTAAGTTGAACATTTTTGCAAAGATGACCAAAATTATAATAGTATAACTATGATCTATAAAATCATGTGCATTACTACTAATTATGAAACCAGACTATCTAGTTTAAATTTTGAAGAAAAGAAACTATAATCACTATATTAAAGATCACCGCTTTTAAGATGCCATCTAGTTAAATTCTAAAAACACATATATTAAAGTAATTAAAAAATGTAAATTTTTATTGGTAAAAAAGCAAAAATATTAAATCCTGAAAATATAAAAATTTGCAATATTTTAAATACAAATCTTTTATAAACTACTGCGAGTATCAAATGATTGATTTTCTAAAATTTAATAAATATCAAGATTATTTGTTACTATTTTATATGCAACCCAATTAACAGCTAAGAAATTTTCTTGCTCGTTATGATTATTGTTAAATTAGAGTAATGTTTGATTAAACTCTTGAAATGTGCAATTGTGCTAGTTTTCTGAATAAGTTTATAAGTCGCATTAGGATAAACTTGTATTTGCACTGTTGCGACTTTATGCAGATATGTGAAAGTTGCGCAATCGATTTACCGATAGATGGAGTAATTAATTAGTGCCGTTGTGTTTACGTGGCTCAGGTCCCTAAATTATTGAACAAATTGCAGCGTGAGGACGGCCCTGGACGGGAAACGCGATTTGGGCCAAAGCCGGTTGTTTGTCGGTCGAGCGTTGCCTCAGCCGCCTCCACCGCCGCCTCCGCATTGTAGGATCAATTAAGACAGCACCCGACGCCCCCGCCCCCCGTTCCCCGATTACGGACTCGCCCCGGGCTGTGTGAATAGCCAAACGCAATTACTAGAGCTTTGCCGTGTTTGTATACGGGACGTGTCCGACGAATTCGCCCTCATCTCTCTCTCTTCTCTCTGTCGCACCCATTCTTTCACCCCTCTTTCTCTCAGGGAAAACACCTCCAGGATTAGCCCGGCCACGATCTAGGTGGCCGGGCCTGCCGATCTTCCTGCTACTGCTCATCCCGATACTCTCATCCCTTCGGAACGACAAAGAATATGGGCAAAGGTATAAAAACTTAATCCACATTATCTTTATTACCGGAGATTTATTAGGTAGGGAATTAAAACAATTTGAGCCACCCTCAAATACATATCGTTGCTAAAGGTAACGCTTTCTTCCTCTCTTTGAATGCATTTAACATAACGAAAGTTGCATAATATTGCAAACTAAGCTAATCGGGTTTATCATAATACGGGTCATCGAATTTACATCATAGTACTAATACGTCAATAAACACTTCACTGACATGTACAATTAATCTAATCACCTGTTCCTCCGTTTGCAATTGAATATTATCATGCCTGAACGCATTCTCGCCACGCAACAACACTTCATCTGAACTTAATCTAACCTAACTGAACACAACCTAAAGTTGGTAATCTAACCTACATCAACTTAACCTAACTTTCCATTAAATTAATCTGGCTCAATCAAATAGCAATCAGTGTGTAATCCCATTGTGCAACATCACCTTTTCTTCGCATAAACAACCTAACTGCACATAACCTAAAGTTAGTAATCTAAACTAATTTTCCTTTAGATTACTCAAGGTCAATCAAATAACATTCAATTAGTAATAAAATATACTAAAAATGCAACAGCTATTTGCAACAATGGTATTTTATTTTAATTTATACTTTTTTTAATATTATTCTAATTTTTATAATTGTTGTTGCAATAAATATTATTAAAACATTAAAAATTACTATTTATTTAAAAAATTGCTAATAAATAATTTACAAATGAAAATTTTCTGCCGAAATTTTCCCCACACAAAAAGTTACTATT
The DNA here is from genome assembly GCA_018845635.1 of Nicrophorus orbicollis. Classification (NCBI taxonomy): domain Eukaryota; kingdom Metazoa; phylum Arthropoda; class Insecta; order Coleoptera; family Silphidae; genus Nicrophorus; species Nicrophorus orbicollis. The sequence goes on along the minus strand of JAFMTC010001625.1, from coordinate 197,073 downwards.
GGTGATATTGTTACGTGGAAGATTTTAATGTTACAGAATTATGTATGCAATTCGAAGTGCTGTAAAATTAGCCTGAAAATGTGACATACACGTGAAATTTATTCAAGTTAATTAATGTTCAAGTATGATGAACGTTTAATATTCATAGAGAAAGTTTTAGTAATCATCAAAATACGGATCATAAATACGCGAAATGTACGGTCGTAGACCTAAAGTGGGGATTATATAAATTTAAGTTTAGTTAGATTAATTTGATTATTACAGTTAATTTGTAATTACAGTAATTATGACCCAAATTATTACTATTGTTTATATAAAATTACAGGTGTCTTATTTAATATATTATTAAAATATTATATAAGATCATTTCGAAACTCTTGGATCTGTTCAACTATGTAAAATTTATCTGGATGCAATTTTTAAATAATTTTGTATTAGATTCACCATGTTTTTAAGTGATTTTAACGATTCCATTGTTGCTAGTCGATGCGACAATGCAATGTGTCGAGTGTTATTCGTGATCGAGTAAACATATACGTGGTAATTGGGGCATGTCCTGATTGGAGGAATTGAATCAATGGCGCAAGTTAACTGTCGCATCCTCCGGAGACCGGAAGTGCAGAGCGCACTCGAGTGCTCTGCATTATGTAACGAGGACATTGTAAAACATGTAACAATAATCTCGAGAAAGAGAATCCAAATTAAGCAAGAGCAAATCAATTGAAATAATTACATTTTGCGATGTTTGCAGTGTGTAAAAGAGCATTATATACAGTTTAGAAATTCATTGAAATAGTTACCATTCACAAGAAAATAATTACAACAAAATTGGGTCTACAAAAAGAGAATGTGACTACAAATTTAAGAAAAGGAATACAAATTAATGAATAGTAAATTAATTGAAATAATTACAATTTGTAGTGTAACAAAGATCTTCCTATAGCCGTTGCAATTAGATTGAATTAGTTACTATTTACAAGCAAATAATTACAAGAAAATTGGATTTTAAAAAACGAAAGTTTATTGTAACAACTTGAAAAAAGGAAAACAAATTAACTTACAATTTTTAAGGACAAAAAACAGATCAATCTTTTCTTTTTCATCATAAAGTCTGTAGATTTTTTTTTACTGAAATCGTTACCATTCACAAGGAAATAATTAAAAGGAAATTGGGTCGACGAAAAGCGTAAGAAAAAAGAAAACAAAGTGAAGTTGAATACTAATAACCAGGATTAATTAACCCCGGGGAGTTCTGCATTAATGAGAAGTAAACATAATGCAAATTTGCAAACACACGTGTACCTCAGTTACGGATCAAATATCCTCCGGATATTTTCCATATTCAACGGACGAAGTACTAAATATCAACTACTTCTTTAGTCCAAGCAAATTGATGGGCTAAAATTTCCTGAAATAATATGCATTATATCAACAACCTCAAGAAAAAAAAGTATGTTTAATGTGAAAACATAAAGAGAAATGGTCGCAAACGAATTATTATATTCAGCAGAGTGCAAAGTTGAAAACAGCAAGATGAGGCCGTGCAGAAACGAGGAAAGTGTAAAGCCTTGTATTTTGCTGCAACAGCATCATCATTATTATTATTACGACACGGGATGAGCTTTTCGCTGCTTTCATATTTTCTTTTGTTGACACTAATTACAATTTATACTGCATAACAGGAAAGCGAACTTCCTGTTATTTTACGAGGAATAAGTCTAAAAGTAGATTTCAGCAACTTCGTCAAATAAAAATCTAATTTTCTACTTGATTAAACCATAATTATCATCATTTCACGTTAAACGTTTAAACAATTCTGACTATTTAATTATTTGCACGAAATATAAAAACAAACATTTGTAATTAAAATAACTAATTTAGTCAACCTTTTATGCAAGATAATTGCATGAAAACTATTTTCATGTTTACTAGAATATTTTTGATTATTCGATGTATTTAAGGTATATAATGTTTTTAATTATAGCTTTTATTAACATTTATTTTAATATCATCATTAAAACATATTCTATTTGTCGTCAATTTATTGATACTTTGTCGTAAGCCTATTGGCATTTTGACTTAGACTTATTGATAACTTGACATCTGTCATTTGGTGAACCTTAAAAAGGCAACTCTTGTTAATATTAATATAGAAAACTACAAAGTTCAATTTTCATGTTGACTAGAAAATTTTCAAAAATTCAATGTATTTAAGGAATTCAAATATTGTTTTTATTTATTTACACATATTTATTGTAATGTAAGATTAATGATACTTTGACTTAAGCTAATGACACTTTGACGAAGACTTATTGGTAGTTTGATATCTGTCATTTGGTGACCCTTCATAAAAGTAACTCTAGTTAAGATTAATTTATTGTTAGTCGCAAGTAAACAACTTGAAAGTAATACAATTAATTCGAATCTTGACTGAGGCTTTTCTGACCTACTTTTCATTTAACTAATTTTTGTAAAATTATTTCTGAAGGAAATTTAAAAACTAACTGTATTATTTGATGATATATTTTTCTACAATGAAACGAACAATCGTATTTTTTTTTAAGTTTACATAATAGGTAAAGAAGCAATAATATTCACTCTCCAATAGAAAAAAAAGTCGGAAAATTTTCCCACTATTATTTCAACGAATTTTCCCTATACTATCAAAATAAATAAAAAAAAAAAACGCGAAAGAAGGAAACTAATATTTGCACAACGCTCCCATTCCGTTCTCGGTGATTCTTCCTGTTGATCCTTCTTCGAGAAAAACACTAAAAGTGGACGAAGGAAATAACTGCGAGGCGGCGAAAACGAGAAACCAATTGGTTTAATTTCCATACCGCATTTAAATACAATTTCCGTTCGCATCAAAGGCGACGTAATGAATCGACAGGAAACGAATAACGGAAAAAAATATAAGGAGGAGGCAAGGAAAAAATGGAAAAGCGTGAAACGAAACTCGGTTTCCCTTTAATCATGGAACGTGTAACGAAACCCGAGGTGACCGGTAATTAATTATTCATTAACCCTGGATTGGAAATACATGAATCTGTTTATGAAGTAAAAATAAGCAAATTGGATTTTTTTTTCAGAGTGTGGAAAAAAATGTGTACAAATTGTATTCTAATTGCTGAAATGTCCTTCAAATATCTCTGTTCAGTTAGGAAAAAAATGGAAAAAACACGATGAGTCCAAGTAATACCACTATGTAAACAATGATTATCGATCAATTTTATAGTGCATTTAATCACCATTTGTTTATATGAATTAATGCAATTAAATCAATTAACAATATCTAGTTCGAATGTCTCTGTATATAGCTAATTATATTGTGGTAAATAAAATATATTACTAGCAAAAAAATATATACATTTTCATTTATATTCATTGTAAATAGATACTTTCTTATATTTATATTAACTCTTTACACCAACTATTTTCAAATTATTAATTCTATACAAAAAAATTATTATAATGTAAAACTTCTTGCAAAAAAAAAATGTGTAAAGAAATAATGTAATACAAAAGAAAAATAAAAGTAGCTATTACTGCAAATGGCTATAGACCATAAGTTTTTCAACCCAAAAAATATATCAATAAAACAATACAATAAAATATAGTAATTATTTAGCAAATGTCGTAAAAGTAACATTGCTATTCCCTTGTGACGCTATTTTCCTTTGATTATGAAACTATTCTTTTTTTTAATATCATTAGAACATTTTCTCAAGATTCACGACACGGCCACGTTTGCTGATGACACTGCGGTCATGGCATCACACCCGGACTCCACAGTGGCCTCTCAAAAACTCCAGAGAGGCTTGGGTGACATTGCCTACTGGCTCAAGAGATGGAGAATTAGGGCCAATACAACGAAATCAGTCCATGTCACGTTTACGTTGCGTAGACAAACTTGT
>JAFMTC010001625.1:158885-181767 GCA_018845635.1 Nicrophorus orbicollis | reverse complement strand
TTCCTCATCACGCACTACGACATGATCAAGAGCTTTTGCAGATACACCGACCTAATCTACATCGTGAACATAATAAAAGACGAGGATTCATAATTCCGTGACGCAAACCAGAAAACGAAAAATTTGAAAAAAAAATCATATCGATGTGTATGTATCTAGACTGTTTAAAGTCTAAATGCTCACTGCATTTTCGTCTAATTTCATCTTGTCTTTACCTAACATCAGGACTTCTATAAGAAAGTGGCCATACCAGAGACATGGTGGCTCACAACATCTTACAACGATCTAAGATAACCAATGATTTCGTGTTATTAATCGCTCTCAATAGTAACTAATGTTAAGTAAATTATATAAAGACAATTAAAGTGTCATGAAAACCCGACGCATTTACCATTTCACAATAAACAATAAAATTAAATACATTTTGAACTTGAATTATGATTACAAATAAGTGTTATATAAAATAAAGAAAGTATAGTAAATCACAATATGAAATATAGTGTTTGCTTTGTAACTCCTTAATATCAATACCTCCACTGCAAGATTATTGAATAATTCAATTGAATTTATTATAAATACGGAGTATCAAAATGTAATATCTGGCGCATCTACCAATAAATCATATCTGTTATCAATAGATTATAATTAATGCTTTAAGTTTATTATGTAATTTAATTAATCCCAAAGATAATAAAAGTAACATAAATACACAAAACAATATAAGATATCTCTTGCAATCAATTACTGAATGATTATAGACCAATATTATCTAATTAATTGCCCTTATAAAAACATGATGAATAAGCGGTGCACACACTAGGAATTCGGTGACCGCAATGAATCCCAATTAGCCTAGTCATAAGCTACAAGCTTTGCCTCTATCCGTTTCCCATCATTACACAACAAGTGAGAAAAACGTGAAACCGAATTTTCACAAAAATATCTATGTTACGGAAATCATTATTTCCAGATTTTCTTATAAATATACGCTAATTAAAACGAGTGGAAACTGAGCCACTCGAACTTAGCCTCGTTAGTCGTCCCGAACAGGTGGAAAATCTGGTATCCGTACCATCGATTTTTTGCTCGTTATCCAAATTAATTCAAGTTGCGTTAACTCTTTGAGAAATGCAATATTATTATTTAGTACCAGTTAATTTAGGATTGTTGCGTAATTGGAGCACCTTCAACTATGTCTTCAATGTATGATTCGAGCGTAATTACCGTAATCTCATGAATTATAGCGCGTTTAGACTCGGAATTTAAATTAAAATCACTTGATTCTTACATTCGGTGATGGATTGTTTCAATTTTCGAAAGCCTTTCCTCATCTACGTAAGGTGATGAATGAATGAATGGTATTGCGAATTATAATAAAATATATTTGTTATTTAGCTAAAAAAAAGAATACGTTACATGAATTATTTATAGTTAATTTATTATATAGTTTATCGCCAAAAAATAATTGATATTTTGAAAACATTCTTATCCCATTACCACAAATAACAGATTAAAAATAATTCAAAATTTTGAAAAAACAAGGGCGTACCAGGCGCATCCACCATTTGTTAAAATCACATCAAACATAAAATTATTACAATAAAAATAAAGAAATACAATTAAGGAAATACAAAAATAAGATTCTATTATTGCAAAGGACTATTAACAATAGATATTTCTGCCCTTGGTGTATCAATTTAATAAAATAACTAGAGCAGAAAGTCGTATGGTTTATAGCCCTTTATTTTTCTTGGAGTTGTTATTGGAATAAAAATCATTATAATAATTACTGATATTTTTCAACATTTTATTCAGTTAACTTTGGGACCAAATCTAACGAAATTGCAAGAGTAATAATACTAATATTTGCTGATTTTCTTAATATTAACATTCGGTTTTCCCAGGGAAACGCTCGTGCGGGTCTGAATATCTCTTATCTTTATGTATGAAATAGTTATTGCCTTGACGAAGAATGTTTATATTGATGGGAATTTGGTTTTGCGGTTGGGGTATTGTAGCTGCAGCAGCAGCAGGTATCGGAGGGCGAAGGAGGCGGCGGCGGCGGCGGCTGCGGTGGCGGCGGTTCGCATATAGAATAAGGTTAAATACGGGGAGAAATGGTTAAATTGCAAGCAGCAAACGTTGCACAGTTAATCTGTATAATAAGGCCCTTTATCAATGTCGCCGCTATCTCTAAGTGGGTGTGGCTGAGTGGAGAAGGGCCGCACGGCATTCCCTCTCTCACTCTTTCTCTCTCCCTATCCCTTCCTCATGCATACAAACACATCTCTCACTCCCTTTCTCTCCAGGCAGTCGTTTCAAAGACTTGATTTTCTGCTCGGTTTCTGCCGCCTCCCGCGGCTCCTCCTATATGCACACATTCATATTCATGTCCCTTACTTAACACGCCACTCCGTAAATACCCTCGCCCTTATTACAATAATATCCTTTATTCGTTGTACGCAATTATCTGCCCTTTAATTGTAACCCAATTGAGCAGCGTGCGACACCCATCCCTCAACATTATTTTCTTTATTTATTTCCATAATTAATTTCCTTCCTTCCTATTCTTTCCATTCCTCCTTTTGCGACTGCAAATTAATTCATCCAATTCTTCAAACCTATTAATTTCCTCTAATTACCTATGAATATTTATAGCAGCAAGCCGAGGCAATAAACTACTGCACCCATTTTATTTATACTGAAACTAATTTATATTTAATTGGATTAGGCATCACCATTTCCTTGCAACAAACGTAATACAATTAACCTTTAATTACTGCTTTTCTATTTGAATTTTGCTTTTAATCGAAACAAAGTAATATCATTAATATTTTAGTAGGATTTTATCATATTTCTATCATTAAAATATAAATAGTGTCTTAATTTTTTACTTATTTAAGAGCGATATAAAAGAACGAAATATTTATTTATTTTTTTAACTAATAAATTTTAGACTTTCAGAAAAAAAATTTAAATTGTAAAATAAGCAATTAAGTTAAAATGTATATACAATAATTTGGTTTTAGTGTTGTAGATTTATTAAATTGGCCGTAGGCTTTGAAAATAGCGATTCCCTTGTTTAGTAAATAGAAAGGTTTGTTGATTCCGAAAGAGTGTTGGACGACGTCGACGATGATGATGGTGTTGGCAAACTGGGGCCGTCCGGAATTTGCATTGTAATACGCTGCGATAATCAGATTAAGAGCATTTTCTACGACGGTGTTAAAACCTCTCTCTCTCTCTCTCTCGTTACGTTATAACTTTATTAGGGGTGAATTGGGGGCTGGAGAAGAGAAGGTGGAGTCTGAGAAACCGGGACCAAAAGCGCTAATGATAATTTACAAGTTCGCGGTAATCAGAATCGGTCGTGCCCATAATGGGACGTGAATTAGTCTCGGAAAGGATGGTTTTCGTGGAGAGGTGGTTCGGGGGTTCTAAGGATGCGTCCCAAGGAATGGGCAGGAATTAGCATGGGATAGACCATATGTAAGCATAATCCCACGTGTAATCCCATATCTGCCTCGGCACGCCGAGATAAGACATACTGTTATAGTTCCTGTGCGGTGTAGCGCGATATCCTGGGCAAATATGCAATACGCGCTTTCCCTCCGCAAAACCGTCTTAATAGTAATTGGTCTGGGTTCACGTACAACCCCAGACACACACACACACACATACTACTGAATTTCGTATATTTACACGTATAAACACAAACAACACCTTAGAAACGAAAGAAGACTGCGTAAAAAAAATCTAAAAGAAGACGTGTATAGACTCTTCGACCTTTAGATTAAATCACAATTTATCAAACATCTTCATACAAAAACATATTTTATGAATGTACAAAAACTTTGAGTGTGAATGTATTAAATATATTACTCTATTAATAAAATTAAAAGGAAACTGATATATTAAAAAATTTACAGTAAAATTTAACTAATGCAAACTAATTTTCTTCAATTTCCTTTTAAACCCATCTTGGATTACTCTATTATAATCAATTGGAAAGAAACTTACATATTTTCTTAGAAAAATCAAAGACATTTTTTTAAAATGCACATTTTACTATGAAAATCGACACATTTTTAAAATTCTCTATTCTTTAATTTTATTCAATTTTCTTCTATGCATATCTTGGATTACTCTATTATAAATTGAAAAGAAAATAATATAATTTATTGACGAAATCAAAGAAATGTATTTTTTTTATTAACATTTTTAATGTAAAAATCTTTTCAAAGAATTTTTGTAAACATTTTGTACTCTTTAATTTTCTTCTATTTCTTTCTTGATATTTCTAGAATTACTCTATTATTATAATTTGAAAAGAAACTAAAATAATTTCCTACGGAAATCAAAGTATTATTTTTCATATAAACATTTTTACTGTAAAAATTTACAAATTTAAACAAATTAAAAAAAATAATTTCCGTATTCTCTATTTTTTGCCAAATTTCTATCAAAATACATCTATTATTATAAACTAAAAGCAAACCGTACAATTTTCTTTAAAAAAATAGAGAAAATTTCACAAATACAATTTTTTACTGTTAAAAAAAACAATTTCAAACAAATTTTTGAAAAATTTTGTATTCTCTTCAAATTCTTTCAAACATAATTTAGATTACTCTATTATTATAAATTAAAAAGAAACTGAAATATTTTCAATCAATGCAATTTTAATATAGCAAAAATTTACACATATTTTATATATAAAATCGCTTCTAAAAATTAATAATTTTATTTGATTAATCAATGAAATATTTAACTTATCTTTGGTATAAATAATCAAATGAAAATAATGCAAATTGCATACCAAAAAGTGTTGCTAATTATTAGCATTTGCAGTAGGCGGCTTCCAGCACTTACGTTTTACGTCCTTCGAGCATAATTATTTTGGGAGTAAGTTAATTAGTTCCTACCTCCCTTCTGCTCTCTCCTACCCCATTGCAATTTCATGCTTTCTCTCTCCAACACATTTGCTGAGGCTCAAAGAACGTTTAGTGCTGGAATTATTTTATCCTGAAACCGGTATATTACATGGCGCAAAATTTATGCCTCCCCCTGAAAATATACAACTACAACTTCGCACTTGTTACAAAGGCTCTCTCTGTAGAAACTTTGCCTTAATCCTGGAATTATTAGAGTGAAATTCATATTATCATGACTTGTTTTTGTCTCCTTTGATTAATTGTATTAGGTTTCAATTTTTAGAAAGGAAAATATATTATAATCGAATGAAATTTATACATTATTTGACATAAAAGAGTACTTATCCTAATAACTTTTAAATGAAACAATGTTTATTTTTGTTGAGAATAATTTTCAACACATTTAAATTAAAAATCTATTAATTTATAGAGGTTAATAAGTACCAAAATAACATAGAAACGGAAAAAAAGATTTAGATTTTTCAAGTTAAAATTTAACATTTTTTCAGTAACAAATAAATATATAAAATTTGTTATGTCAGAAAGGCCTTGGTTGCTAGCCGTTTTGGCATAATTTGGACCATTAAAGATGTTGAAATATAAATTTAGAAAATAATATTAATTAATGAAAGACAGGGATGTAGAGTGGAAGAAAAAGTAATTTTCATTTCTGCGTCTCGTATTAATATCAATTGTTGTAAGTCTCTGTGTGGGGTTCAACAGAAAGAAATTGTTTGGTAAATATTTAAAAGGTTGGACCTTGAGGAGAAAATACGGCCGCAATTTGTCTGCCAGTCCGAAATTACCACGAAAACAAGTAGGAAAAACGTGCACCCGACATATTTATTTAACGTGCAAATAATTCGCTGCGAATGCGCACATGTTTATACAATAATGCATGGAGCAAATATCTGCGGCAAAACATATTTGCTTTAAATTAGCGTTCGTTCCAAATTAAATTACTTGTCGATTCAGCGAAGGAATATGGAAACGTTCAAAGGACGAATATAAAAAAAATATAATGAAAATTGTTTATCCAATTAATTGCAATTATGGAACAAATTTAATTGTATAAGATATAAATAATATACAATAAATGAAGTGTTAATAATAATAAACTAAAAAATCTAAAAAAGTTGGAGGCTATAGTTGGAGACCAATTTCTGTACTGTCAGTATTCGCAAAGATCTTTGACAAAATACTATATAAAAGATTGATGGAATACTTAGTTAATTAAAGACTACAAAGTAGGAACCAATATGGATTTCAGGTGAGATCTGACACAACGGCAACTTTGATGGACATGACAACGAATATAAAAAGAATATTAGATAGAAATTAATATGCTGTTAACATACTTATTGACATGAAAAAAGCATTTGGCACAGTATCGAAAGAAATATTAATAAATAAAATGAAGTTTATGGGTATGGGTGATGGTGCGATTAAGATGATCGAAAAATACCTCAAAGAAAGATCTCAAAGGGTGAAAATAAAAGAGGAAATAATCGAAGAGAGAGTTGCTAGGTATGGGATACCTCAGGGGGGAGTTCTCGCTCCGATGCTGTATGGAATATACACACAGTCATATCGAAGAGATAGAATTCCGAGGCAGCGTCTACGTATGGTCTACAGAGGAAAGGAAAAACAACAATTAGAAGATATAGCAGTCAATATTCAAAACTGGAGAAGTGGTATGAAAAGAACCTTCTAACAATAAATGAGGAAAAAACAAAATACATAGTAATAAAACAAAAGAAAATTAATATAAAAATAGAAATACACAATAGACCAATAGAACAGGTTGAACAGGCTGTTTATCTGGGAATATTAATAAATGAAAAAATGAATTGGGATCCACACATTAACAACCTATTAAGAAAAAACACGGCGTGCATAGGAGCGTTACGCAGGACAAAAAAGTGTATAGCAGATGAGTTCAGGATGGGTGTATTTCATTCCATGTTCACATTCAGGATAAGTTACAGTATGTCAATATGGGAAAGTACCACAAATTATAACAAGACTACGCATCAGAGACAGCAAAACAAAATTTTAAAAATATTTTTGAAATAAAAATCAACACGTACATAAAATAATAAACAAATTAACAAAGACGGACATAATAATAGAAAGAAACAAAGATACACAACAATACGAAACAAAAGGAAGGAATGACATAAGACCAGTTGGGAATAGGACAGCCGTTCTAAACGATAGTATTCTGGTAAGGGGAGTAAGGGAATACAATAAACTGCCGGACGACATAAAAATAGAGAAGAATATGGACAAGTTTAAGAAAAAAATTAAAGAATGCTATTCAAAACAGAACAAAAAATTAAATAGAAGAAGCTCACTTGAAATACCAGCCTTTGGAATACCCATGGACTGCAGCAGAGGAGCATAAAACCTTAATAATTAATATGGAGATATAAATATGATAAATAAATAAAAAAATTAAAAAAAAGTTTGTTATTTGAGAGACTTAAGCGACTCATCAAGCCGTATGGTTAAAGTCGCTGGTCCATATCCTAATAAAAAGAACTCGATTCGAGTTAAAGATATAGCACAGGATTTGGTAGTCTCTTTTAGGTCATTATTCAGAACTTTTAGTCTGAGGTAATGGATTCCTAATAGAAAACAGACTTCAAGGCATTATTTATCAATGGGAAACGGTTATAAATTGCCAAATAAACATGTTAGTGCATTTCTGGAAAATTTTATCATTAGCGATGAGTGAAAGTGAGGATGGGAAATATTAATATTATTACCTGACTAAAGTAAGGGTGGGTCTGAAATATTATCTGACTAAAGCAAGGGTGGGGTGAAATTTTCACTACAAGGGTGGAGGCAAAATAATACCTGACTATAAACGCTCACTGCATTTTCGTCTCATTTTAACTTGTGTTTACCTAGCATCAAGATATCCAAGGAGCAGCAGTCGTTAATATTACAGAAGAAAACCATGGACTCATAATAAATTCTAGAGTCACTGAAGGAAGTCCAACGTCACCAGGCTTTCCTTGAAGGAAGACTTGATGAATACCGCATGCAAATGATGTATTGCTGCACAATACGAAAAGCGAAGAGGAACTGCAAGCTCTTACGCTCAATGATAATATCAAAGGATACAAAAATATGTCCATGGAGCAATTGGACAAAGCATTACGAAAAATAAAGGAACAAGAATGTGGCCATACCAGAGATATGGTGGCTCACTGCAAAGCCGACCACCTGAACAACATCTTCCTCACGAAGCGCCAAAGGTTGACTTGCTCGAATTTCTCCAAGCGCATGACGGCCACAAACAGCTACTTCTACATCATTTTCTTCTCACACAACAAGTTCTTCAAGTGCTCCTGGGAAGTGATCTTCGAATCCGGTTATATGCGGTGGTGCGTCTTCAAGATGAATCACACTAAGAAGCAAAACTTTAATTTTCAAATCGAGATCGAGAACCAGAACCAAATTGGCGATGAGCTAGTCGTCAACGGAAAATGTCCGGAGCTGAAAAGCGAGCAGCAAGAAGTCTCCTTCGACAACAAGAACTTCCTCATCACGCACTACGACATGATCAAGAGCTTTTTCAGAAACACCGACCTAATCTACATCGTGAACATAATAAAAGACGAGGATTCATAATTCCGTGACGCAAACCAGAAAAGGAAAAATTTGAAAAAAAATCATAACGACGTGTATGCAACTAGACTGTGCTGAAAATGTGTTCGTTCTTAAAACTGACATAACTAGGTATATAATTGCAATTTATCATTCTTCTAAAGTGGAAAATTTTATCATTAGCCATGAGTAAAGGTGCGGTTGTGAAATATCACCTACTAGAGTAAGGGTGGGTCTGAACAGTTACCTATCTAACATAAGGGTATAGTGAAATCATCTCTTCATTAAGTAAGGGTGGGGGCAAAATAACGCCTGCTGAAAGTCTAAATGCTCACTACATTTTCGTCTCATTTCAACTTGTGTTCAGTTAACATCAAGGCATCTAAGGCGCAGCAGTCGTTAATATTATAGAAGAACAGCATGGACTCAAAATCAATTATAGAATCACTGAAGGAAGTTCAACGTCACCACCCTTTCCTTGAAGGAAGACTTGATGCATACCGCATGCAAATGAATGTGCGGCACAATACGAAAAGCGGAGAGGAAAATTATAAAATAAAAAAACTCCGTATTCTCAAATTTTCTTTAATTTATTTCTAAAAATATATTGGACTTTATGGAATCGTAGTCGTATGAGGAGGATGCAGTTCGGAAGGAAATTAATAACTTGATACCGAAAAGTTAAGAGCGTATATTCTGAGATCGTACAACGAGACTGGACACGTGAATAATAGTTATTATTTTTCATCGGTAGAGTGAGCCTTCTGCTCGACGGACGAGGGCGCCATAGGACTATTCTATTAAGATGAATTGAAAAGAAAGTGAAATATTTTTTTAGGGAAATCAAGGAAATTATTTTTTTTCTTATTCACATTAGTTCTGTAGAAGTTATAATTGAAAACATATATTTTTAAACTTAAACTGTTATTTGGTTATAAGGGAAAAATCTGGTGCAGTTATGAATTGAATAGAAGTCAATAATTATAACTGTAAATGACATAAAAGAACCAGTATTAGTAGGTGTATATTTGAATGAATATCAAATACAGTATATATGTGGTATTAGAATATAGTTTTGGAGTTTAGTCGATAAAGATTGTACAAAAAAAAGTGTATTTCTGCCAGAGTTTTCGTACATTGTTGTCGGTATAAACAGGAGAAATTATGTTTGCGGTCGGAATATCTCGACCCGGGGTCTCGCCCAATCTCTATAACTTTCATTTTGGTCTGTTTGCAACTAAGTTTTGCCACATTTAGGGGGCGGAGAGGTGCAGTTGTTGCGGAGAAGGCAGAAGAGCAGAAAGGAAATTTAATGCGGTGGAGGAATAAAGAATGCGAAAGGCTGTGCACGAGCGTACATACATAATAGACAAGATTCACACTTTTAGTGGATGTGGCTGTGCCGCTTTCCCTGAGCGACGAAGAGGACAGAAATAACGAGATTTAGGAGAAAGAGAGAAAACGTGGACCGTAAGGCGTAATGGAAATAACACACGCAGTCAAATAAAACCTCCCAAAAAGGAGACGAACTTAAAGCTAAGATACACATATACCTCTTAAAAGAAAGGAGAGTGGTGAAACTTTTTTTACTTAGGAAGTCTTAATGCTTCATCCAGAATATTTTTTTCAGTCCGTCTCGCTGAATAATTTGTATAAAATAGGGAAGAAAATGCAAGATAACTTTCTTTATATTTCCATCAAAAATTTAGTGTAACATATTTTAGTTTTAGTTGAATAAGAAAATAGGAAACGTTTAATTCTATAATATGTCTTTATTAGCATTTATTAAATAAACTAAAACAATGCAATTCCTCAATATTAGAAAAATATAGGAGTAATATTTCACAGAAAAAAATCTATGATTTATAGTTGAAATATTTAAATAAAAATTTGGTATCTAACTTTTTGAAGGAAAAATATATTTAACCAATCTGAACAACCATAAAAATGCAGTGAATGCCATATTTTACAAGACATAATCACATTCTACAAGACAAAAAGTTAAATTATTTGCATATTTATGCAATACGTTGCAACAACTTTTGTATGTATCTTTTATTTTCTTTTACGCACGAAGAGTGAACTACTAAACGTAGTCATAAATCTAGTATTTTTGTGTTGTTTTTCAAGAAATAAATATAAAAGTGAGGACTAAATTGTGGTTGTTCGCAGAATTGCGAGGCAGGAAATTACAATATCGTGTATGACGTGCAAGTGAAACGGTAGTGATGAATTGCCTGAAGAGAAAAAGAGAAAGGACAATAATAAAAACGGAAAAAAATGAGTGTAGGGGTTTGAAGCGGTGGAGGCCCGTGGAGAGATATTGTCCTTCCAGTGAGCGATAAAAGGTTAGCTTCCAAAAAAAGCGAACGAAATGTTCGAGTTGTGTAACGCTTTCCGAATCCACTTTCTTTGTCTCACTTGGACTGGATCTGTTTTATATCTCTGTAACAGTTAAACATATATCTATACATTAGTTTTTTTTTGTTGAGCAGATGAAAAAGCGGGCTGACGAAGGACGGAAGACGTATTTATTATGCTCTTAATTCATTGATTTGTTGGTCGTGCCACGAAATTTATGTATCGGTGGATACAACACCTCCCAAAACATATCATTCATTGCTATTGTATACTTACAATACTTTATTTGATGTGTACTTACTGTATACACATTTGATTTGCTTCTGCTGAAAATAGTTCTAATTAGTAAAAAATCTTAATTAGGTACGCAAACGAAGAACGTGGTCGTAAGGAAAGAATAGTTTCCTAATAGTTATTGGTGATTATGATTTAACACCATCAACTTTTTCTAAAATATATACTTATGACAATTTTTAACAAAACTTCCATTTTGTTCCTTATTTATGTCTTAAGACATAACAGTTTTTCTGTTCATAATAAAGAAAGATTTACTGCAATTTACTAAATCAAACAAAAAAAACATCATGGTATATTTTTTTACAATTTTTAGTATTACTATATACCACGGAATATTCTTCCTAATTTTCAATAAAAACGTTGATTTTCGCATGTTTTCTACAATTTTTGGTACTTCTGTAGACCATACACATATTTTTCTCTAAATTTCATTAGAAAAGAAAATGAGAATTTCAAATTTATTGTAAATTTTACATCAGGGAATAAATAAATGTTTATTTTGTTAATTGCCATATTTGCGTGTCTTATATTAAATAAAGTTACGAATTCGCGCATACATTTAAAGTTTTATTCTTTATACGTTCTGTTTGGTTTGGTCGTCGTCGAAATGGAATATTCTGGATTAAGCTGGAGAAACACGGCGCGGCTCCGCGCTAAATGGAAACTTAATGTAGCCGAGTTAATTTCATTACAAACTGCATGTACAGTTGCAGCTCGAGCGGGATTTTTCCTCAGGAAAGTATTGAAGTGTGTTCGGAAAGTTCGGTTTGGTTTGGTTCAGTTCGGGTGTGTGTTGCAGCAGAAGCCGGAGAGGAAAAGGAATAATTTCACAACTCGAGTTTCCTCGGGCAAACATAACAAAACTGTTAGTGCAAAATCTTCGTATTTTGACTGTAATAATTGGAGATTCTTGAGACGAGTTGCAGGAAATGGAAGTTATAAATATTGGATACGAAGTAGTTAATAGAAGACGCGGAGGGAGGGTGGATGAATCAAAGGGAATTAATTTCGTCTTTCACGTTCTCCATTTCGAGGAGTGATTTCGAGCAGATGTTTTAAGACCTTTAACACTTTTCAATCGGTTCGTTGGAAATTTATTAAATTCTTGGAGAAAAAAACTAGACGTTCTTACCCTTTATGCAGCTGTGCATGGTTTTTGAGACAATCGTAAAGAAAAAAGTGTGGAGAAGCTTTCGTAAGTTAGGGGTATGGATTTTATTATTCCATAAATTCGGCAATAAATTTATATCACCGAAAATTTATTAAATCTCATTGGCTTCATTTTCATTATAAAGTTCTGCTCCAATTTATATAAAATATTATTTTAAAATCTTTTTTTTATTGAAAATAGGGCAATTAGGTGTCGTTTCAAAAGTTGACCAATGAAATAGTTGTTGTTTTTGAATAAACAAATTCATTTCCAATTGGATTTTATATTAGCTATATGAAGTCGGAGAATATTGTGGAACCAATTGTTAACCAAAACAAATATCGAAAGGAATTTAATGAATGAATATTGTGCTTTTATTAGTATTCCTGAAGAACAAAGGTAAATCAAGGGTTTCGTTACGGGATTGTCGAGTGTTTGCGATATGAAATATTGGGAAGACCGACAAATAACAAACAAAGAACAACAATAAAACTCGGCTGGGGATTCTTCGAATGTAATGGAGCAAAACAGGGTCCGTCTCTGAATGTTCCCTTTGATCCGATTTAATTCTGCACTTCTCTCCTTGTCGGAGCGAAGAATTAAGGTTTCGTGAAATGCGGCGCGTTTCGTGCCTCGCCATTTAATTAAGTATTATCGATTCGAGAATGTCGTTCTGTTGCGGTGGTTGGTGGTTGTTGTTGTTGTAGGTGGTTCGAGTTTGGCGGAGTTCGTCGTCGGTGGATATATCGCCGTGTTTTGCGTTGTGTAAGACTAATTTGTAAGATTTAGGCATGCGAAACGTGTCGCCGTGGAAAACGTGATCCATCATTCGCTGCCGGCTCACAAACGACGTGGTTATATGTCGAGTAATTGCGACTACCATTATTAGCGATTCGAGTTAAGTAGACTGTTGCGTGCGACGAAGGGTCAAAAAAAAGCTCGGCTTCCTTCCTCCATCCTTGCGCAAACACACCCAGCACATAAACTACATTACACTAGGTATGTATGTTATTGAATAAACATCCGAGCGACATTAGCTGCCTATTCATCTAGCTGGCTGCTGTTATTACATGCATTCTACTTCTCTGAGCGTCGATCGTAGACGCACGATAAATGCGTTTTGTTTTTGTTGGCCTCGTTCTCGGCTGCATTCAGTACAAATCGGGCCCTAAGCTATTCCTAATTGTGACGCCTATGCCTTCAATAATAGCCTTATTTTCCTTTAGCTTTAATCACCCTCATTTATAACACATTCATCACACACCCCCGCACGTCAACGTTACAAAATAACGTATTTCCTAATTGATAACTTATATCATCACTTTTCCACATTCAATAGTAATATTAACCATGACAAAATATGAGTGCATAATATACAATAACACTTGTCATCTTTTTTTGGAAGATCTCACTGTTTTAACTGTTTTTAGTAGCTTTGTAGAATACTGTATAGTCTCTTCTTGTCATTTACAAAAAAGATCATGATGTATTTTTTTTACAATTTTCAATAATTATATGGACCATGGAAACGTTTTTGTATAATTTTTAAGGAAAAACTAGATCATGGTCTATTTTTCTTCAATTTTCGTTCATACTGTAGACTATCGAACTTTTTTTCCTAATTTTCAGTAAAAGCGTAGATCATGGTATTATTTTCTTCATTCTTCGTTAATTCTGTAGATTTTTTCCAATTTTCATTAAAAGCGTAGATTATGGCATTTCTTTTTCAATTTTCATTATTACTGTAGACCATAAAATATATTTTTCAATGTTCAGTAAAATCATAGATCATGGTACATTTTTCAATAATAGTGTAGACTATTAAACATTTTTTTCCAATTTTCAATAAAAGCTCTGATACAATTTACGATAATACTATAGATTAGAGAACAGTTTTTCTAATAATCTGCAAAAACGTAGATTATATTGTTTCATAATTTTCGGTAGTTGTCAGTAGCACAAGTTTACTGAATATTTTTCAATCTTTCGGTAGTTTTAGAATATTTTAAGTAAATTTATACAATATCGTTTATTGTGTTATAGAATTCTTATATTCTTATAATTTTCAAGTATAGATTATAATACCCCTTTCAATATTTTGTGCTTTTTATTAATTTCAGTAAATTACGTTTATTGTTTGTTTTTATAATTTTCAATAACTCCATAGTAGTTACTTAGAATAAGGTAATTTTTTTGTATTTTCAGTAGAATCGTAGATTCTATCACATTGTTCGTCAATACAGTAGTAGTAGCTTTGTAAAATATAGTAGATCTCAATAAATTTTCATTAACAGCTGTAGATAATATGTTAGAATATTCGTTAATAATGTTGGCAAGAAAAGCCTAGTATTATTATTATCGATAGCACCATTGGCCACAGTATATTTGTTTAAGTGCAATTAACTGCTACTTATAGTTAGTAGAACTTTGAAACACTTCAAATTATTATAATTTACTAAGTTGATGTTGAATGACCTAACGAAACTAAATTTAGTCTAAACGGAACCTACCCTAACCCAATTTAACTGAGCTAAAATAAATCCCTCCTGATCTAACCTAACTTATTAACCCATATACTGGATTCCGGAATAGTTATAAATCAAGTCCAAATTAATTGGAAATCAGTTGAAGGATTCAGGGTTGGAGGGAGTTTGAGACACGTTCAGCACTCGAAGGAGCCTGACTGTCTGCGACGGCAATAAATCGATCAGTGCGAAAGAAGCGCGACGCGGCGTGTCGCGCCGTGCGCGTTTTGATAAAGAAGCTTAAATTATATATAAGTAATGGATTCGCGCGGGACTTTGCACACCCGCGCTCCGCGAGTCGCGCTAATTGCTAATTAGACCTCATGAATTATTGCCTTTTAATCACCCCCTTCTAATAACGCTAACAGTCCGACGCCATTTCCATAAGCATTACGCAGATACCGATAAATATACCAGACCCTGTCTCAAATACCATTTAAATTTCCCACCCAAAATAAATCAACACGTCCAAATCAAGTTGACACTCTTCCCTTTGCATCATTCATAATTCACTGTATATAATTCGAATTGATATCCAAGTTAATTATTGTTAAAGCATAAAATTCACTGTTTATTTTTCATGCAAGTTAATTATTGTTAAAGCTTAATGGATTGTACGTGGAAGTATACAATTTCATTTTAGTACCAATTATTATGCGCAGTATTAATTTTTCGATTTTTACTCCAAATTATTTGCATAAATAACGGGACAAAAGCTATAATGGAAGTGTGCAGAAATAAAAAAAAAATAATAATACGAGCATCACGAAAATGCGGAGAGAATTTTGGTTATCGAGGGCGGCGGCGGCATTAAAACCGGGTGTGTTTCATGGGGGGCGCATGACGAAAATTGACCGCGGATGTGTGTAATGTACATTTATTTAAATAATCTATGAAATTTAAATCAACCCTTTATTATTTCCATCCGTTTAGTTTTCGACGGCATTTTCCAGTTTCATTTGTTTCTCTCTTCTTTCATTTGTTTCATTTTCTCCTCTGTTAGAGTGACCATAGCAACGCATATAATAAAAGCTTGTTTTTTAATACGCCTTCCATTTTGACGCAGAATCACCATAGCAACTCCAACATGAACCCACTTGATTATTTATCTACTAATTTCCTTGTTGTTTCTTCTTTCCTTATTTCTTAACATCAAACTCAGAATTACGAAACAAAAAGAAAACAGCATTTTCATCTGGAAAATCATCTAACCTATAAACTAATAACATGTTGTTTTTTTTTCTC
This sequence comes from Nicrophorus orbicollis, assembly GCA_018845635.1. Taxonomy (NCBI): domain Eukaryota; kingdom Metazoa; phylum Arthropoda; class Insecta; order Coleoptera; family Silphidae; genus Nicrophorus; species Nicrophorus orbicollis. The sequence goes on along the minus strand of JAFMTC010001625.1, from coordinate 165,637 downwards.
TCAGTATCCTTTTGTGCGAACATTTTCCGCTTCCGCTTTGTTCCATTATTACGTCGCTTTCCGCCGTCCTCCCTGTTTGTCTTCATTCCTGCACTTCGTTTTTCGCAATTTTTTCCCTGTACAAATTCCCGTGTTTCATCATATCTCTCCATTGTCCATCGCGCGGCGCGGTAAACAATAGTTCATTAGTTTTTCGAGAAAAATTGGAGGACGGAAAAATTGCATATTCGCGAATATTACGAAACCGTGCGTTCTTTTTTAATATCTCTCTCTCGCATTCATTCGGTCACTAACTATTCCGTTTCAACATCGTCGAAGAGTGATTGTCCTCGGAAATTTAGCTTCCCTTTGATCCCAAATAATAACTTATTGATGTGAATTAATCAAATATTGAGCGGGGTGTTACGTTTTCTTTTCATTGGACGAAATTTATTTATGTTATTATTAATTGGCGGAGAGAGGCAACGAAAGTGGACGAGACGAGGACTTTTTAATTAGATTAATGTTTATGCACCCTCTTGGAATTAATTATGCATTAAGTACTTAAATTTGCACGGAGAAAACGCGAAGAAAAACAATGAGTCGTCTATTATGTAATATCTACTTTAAACAAGTATCATCCAATACCACAGTCATCTAAAGCCAATAATTCATGCAAAGGATTATCGACTATTATAAATAACTGATAATAAAGTTATTGACACATATGCAAATTAATAGAATTAAGTGAGACCACAACGAGTTGTATTGTCCGCACTAATGAGGATTTGATTTGAAATGATTGGATTCGGCTAACTGTTCCAGGTGATGCACGGCTTTAGGTATTTTTATTGCCTCTTCGCCTTCATCCAGTACCATCGCTTCATCACAAAGGGCTAACGTTTGGTGATGATGTTGGATGAGAAGAGAGAGAGGGACACGGTCCATGCATTTTGGAAATTCAGGGCGGCTGCGGTCGCTGATTGATCTGCTAATTGGACAATGGAAAACCGTACCAGCAGTAATTGATTATTCATGAGAATGCAATTATCAAGTTTTAATTGTCCGACCTGTGTGTCTTTTATAATGCGAAGCGAATAGAATCGAGTGCAAATGTCAAATGTATAAACAAACTTGAACTTTTCGAGCAAAACCAATTATTGATGCTAACATCGAATATAGCGGATAAAGTCAACTAAAACCAAGTAATGGGTTGAATAATAATTTATAAATACAAAATAATAATAACTCCACTTATGGATTAATTGCATTTTTGTGACTAATTAAGATTATTATAATATTTAACAACTATAGTGTACTGTTAAAAAGTAACGTAAGCATTATATGAACTCCAGTTCGAGTAAGTTAGTAGGAGTTGTCGGAAAATGCATTCGGGTGTAGTTCTGCAGTTTCGTGTAATGCAATAGTGATGTGTGCAGCGCCGAATGAACGAGATTTTAATGCAGTTTGCGGCTATATCATTCTGCATTCCGAACCGCTGCTAATGCGATTCGCGTTTTCGCAAATGATCTTATAATTAATTAGGGCCATTCGGGGCCTCGCATCGACGGCAATTTGATGAAGGGCATTTAATTCGGTCCTGTTCGGACCTGCTGAACGTCCCCAATGCAAAACGTCCACCAAAATGCATTATCTCATGTGCAACGTGTTTTTTTGTAATCAAACGATCAGTCAATTTGCAGAACTTGCATTAGGTAATATATAGATGGCGTTGTAGCTTCTACCACCTGTCGTATGATAACTTCATAACAGTATAAACTTTCATTTAAAGTCATTCAATTTTTTAACATTAATTTTATATCTTTACATTTAATTTCTTCAAAATTAAGCTGAGTGGTTAAGAGCTAAGTTTAAGGTTTAAGAGCATCACAAAAATCTGATACGAAATGGTGCTGATCGATTCGTTAGAAGCAGAAAATCTTTCAATACTCCCATACGGCTGCTCTTTATACGGCATTTCGCTATAACGGCCCTCTTCAATTAAGGCACATTTTCGATTTACGGCTTAAAATGTTTCGCTATAACAGCATTTTTTTTTTCGATGTTGATATATCGACAAGTTGGCAATCTTGTGCAAGCGCAAAATTGATTTGCTATACGGCTTTTCGCTTTGCGGCCATATTTCGTGGAACGTATCTAGGCCGTAAAGCGAGGTATGGATGTAATAATATTATAATTTAATGTATTTACATTCACATTACCTCAAAATCAATATTCAAATATGAGACGCCATCTGTCGGCCTTCGACGAAGCTCCATTTATTTTCGCTGAAACTGCTTTTTAACTTTTATTTGAAATTTGGGGAATTAAACTAATGAATTAGTCGTGAATTACGTTGGAAACGCAAAATTGCAATAGCGTAAACATTAATATTAATTTGAGCGTGAAGCTTTTATTAAAATTAATAAAGCCGATGGTAATTTGAAAACAAAACTAATCCGAGGAAGTACATAGCATGCGGACATTAATATAATTAAACAGTTTCATGTTTATTAGCTCACTGCAGAATTTAGAACCGGAAGAGCGGCAAGAAAACTATTTAGTAGTCGAGTGGACTGCGGCCGTCGCACGGTTTTGTCCTTCCCGAAAGAACTAAATTGCAATTCCTCGCCCTTTTAGCGGCGCGGGACGACAACGGACAACATTTCACCGTTGCCAGAAAAAGGATGAAAAAAAAAAGCGTAGAGATAAGAGGAAAACTATTTATTATTCAGTTCAGGATTAAACAGGAAGAACATTGTAAAGGACAAATTGTTTAAGCAAGAAGTGAAATTGTATACATTAGGGGTGAATTTTATTAATTTATTAAACTTCATCTCCGTTTGTCTCGTATCTTACTCTGCACATAAAATGAGCACAAAATTCTAGAGGAATTTATTCATAGTATATAAATTAGATTTCCGCGGAATTATTTATTTATTTACTTATTTATTTCTGCACGGCGAAGACTCGATATCCAAAGGAATATTCCATGCATTATTCAGCGTGTTATGCTGGCTGCACTTCCAGTCAGGGCAGCAAAGGCAAATATTTTAAAATTAAAATCAAACGTTTTCAGTTTGCACTCGACTTGTGAATATTCTCGTGTTTTAATTAATACAAATCTCAACCCGTCTATACTTTTCATATCCAGCTTAGTCTTACATTTGGATAGTATATGGTTATATTGGATTAGGTTTGGATCTTTTACTAAAATTTTATGTTACTCTATGATTATGTTAGCTTTGTATAAGGTTGGGGTAATCTATGTTTCAGTTGAAGAAAATGTTATGAAAATGTTAATTTAGTCTAAAATGAAGATACTATAAGGTAACGTTAGATAAGGTTAGGTTTTTGTACTGAAAGTTTATGTTATTATAAATTTAGGATACAGTAAGACTACCTTGGTTTAAGGTTAGATTTGTCTAAGATTAGGATAATCTTTGGTTGGTTTGGAGAAAAGGTTATGTTAATGTTAGGTGAGGTTAGTACTTAATTAGGACATTATAAATATAAATTATTGTAAAATTTTGTTAATATAAAGTTACATTTTTGTAAATTTAGATTAATCAAAATAGATCATATTTTTATTGAAAAATGTAATTCATGAATGATGAAAAAAATGTTTATGTGATGCAATGGAATTACACTAATTTCATATATGATTTAGTCGAGAAATGTTCACCGCTGTCACGAATTTATATGTTTAATTTTGAAAATCTCGTCGTAAAGCACTCTGCGGCATCAAGTTTTGCTGCTCCCGGTGGACGCTCTGCAGAGAGTTCCTCGTGTTCATAGGAAAAGTTGGAAGGCGAAACGAGAGAAGAAAAAAAAACGAAAGGAAAAGAAAAAGAATTGACAAAGAAATTGAGGCGAAATGAGACGGAATCTGGAAATTCACTAAAGAGACAACTTTCGTAATTACGCGAATGAATTACGAAGGAGAGGATGGGACGAGTAGAAGGAGAAGAAGAAAAAAGTGAAGAAGAAAATAAGAATTTGGGAGTCGGACTGAGGTTGGATGGAATTAGAATGGGACGCCGAGTTGTGTATATAAATCAGATTTTAATGCGGTGTTTCGGATTGCTTAAAGAAGGAGGAAGACGTTGAACAAAAAAAAAAGAGGAAGGAAATGATGGAAAAAGAAAGCGAAAGGGAATACGCAAACAGGGGAAACTCATCAAAGCCTCGCCGTCTCCTTTAAGAAGTTCCACGACTTTAATGATTGCTTCCTTGGTGAAAAGAAAGAATTATTGCAATACGTTTATTGGACCTTCAATAATTTGAACTGTTTTCATATGAAAGTCTTTGATGAGGAATATTTTGACTTATAATTCTTTAATTACCTCGAATGACAACATAAAAACAGTGAGATGTAATTATTCAATATTCATTTTATTGCATTTTTTACACTTTCGTCTCTAAATTTAACAATTTATTAGTAACATATAAATTAAATATACAAATACAAGGACTACAACAATACCTTGGAGAACTCCTATCGAAAATTGATTCAACTGACCTGCTTTTGTTATAATGAGTAATATATGTATATTTCTTCACCAAATATAAAGTTATTATATTGTTAACAAATTTAAAGTATTGAACTGTTTTCAAACTCTTTTATTATCAATATTTTCATAATAATTTTAGTACCTCTACTAACATCTTAAAAATAGTGAGATGTGCTATTAGATTTTCATTTTATTGGAAATTTTATAATTTAATCTATAAAACTTATAATTTATTATTAACATAAATCCTATATAAATATACAAATACAAGACCTACAACAATACCTTGGAGAACTCATGTCGAAAATTGATAGAGCTCGCTTACTTTTCTTTCTATAAGTAAAATCAGTATATTTCCTTAACCAAATATAAATGTATTGTATTGTTACCTATATAACGTAACAACAATGTAAATAATACTAAATTTATGATGTGTCTGAGGCGTTGATGCGAATACAAAACATACTTGTGACGGGTTTTGAAAAATGCGCGCGAAAAAAAAATGGAGCATCGAAACAAAACGAGAAAAAAATGAGAAGAGATAATAACAACTGAAACCGCGGGTATTGTGTCCGGATTAAACATGTCATATGTCACGATGTGTTGCGTAAATTCCGGGCGCATTCTGTTCACCGGACTTCATCCAGATTAATTGGATTTTTAGAACAGTTTTTAACCTGATCCGTCCGTCAACGGAAAACCGCAAAGTTAACCAGAAAAATAGAAATTTAACAATATTTAATTACACATTAAGAGAAGAGAACAACAAAAAAATGGATATTTTTATTTGTATCTGTAGATGCAGAGAGAATTATTCGTTCGATACACAATTTATATATTCGTATATTTATACAGATGGTACAGAGTGTAGACAAAGGAACAGAAACAGTTATAAAATAGATATGATACAACCTTGCTGCTTGACGGACGAGAGACGAAAGAGGTCCGTACTGACCGGCGGGTGTGAAACAAGAGGATGATTATTCCGGGTTCGTCTCTTTTATATGTTTCTGGGGGTCGTAAAACATAAGCTTCTTATTTCCTTATCCAAAACATCTGTTTACCACGTGAGCGGACATGAGCGCCACAGTACAAATAGTAAAAATTTGTCCTATAATTGATTAAAAGTTTTCACATTTCGGTGCAAAGATTCAAATGTTTAAAAATTTGTCTAAAATATGTAACTTGTAGAAAATATTTGGATAAATTTGAAATTTTCAGGTTGTGAATAACATTACTTTTTAGAATGAATGAACGTTTTTTTAGAGTATTTATATTAATATAAGGTTAATATTGTGTATGAATATTGTAAGACTCTATACTTTTTGTTAAACTTATTACAAAGATGTAGAAAAAGTGAACTATTTTATAATTTGCTTATATTTTTTATATTCAATGAAATGAGATATAATGAAACTGCATAATTTTACAGATGACTTATATAAAACTGTAGTAACTAATTAAATAAGGAAGTCAATATATTTGTATAAAAACTAGTGAACTTGATTTGAACTTAAATACTAATTTGTTTATTTTAAAAATGTCTTTTCTGAATGACTTAATGATTTAGTTTTAGAATATTTCCTTTAATATATTGTTAATATTACAGACGCACTTTGTATTTGAAGAACTAATATTTCTTATGCTGAAAAAAAAGTATTATTTCATGGATTCTATTGTATTAAACATATTTATTTTCTGAATAGTCGGAAGTTATTTTCGCAGTATTTTGTATATATTGTTAATATTGATATTTTGCATTATAGGACACTATAGTTACTGTTGAAAGTAATACATAGATGTGGAAATTGTGAACTATTACAATTTTTAGTTGTATAATTTGCAATAAATTTATATCGTAATTAGTTGAAATGAGAAACAATAATACTGTGTAAATATTTGTTAATTTTACAAATGGCGACTCATAGCCAAATGGCTAATGGTTCAAACCCTGGAACTTCCAAATTTTTGCAGCCATCAATTTTTTTTTGTATAACGTCTGTTTTTATTTACAATCTATTTTATAACAAAACATTCAATAAATGGTTTAACGGTTGACAAATGACAATTTAATATTGGATAGCGCCCACTGGCGGTTTTCCCTTAATTGCTACTTAAATGTTAAATCTCCGAAGAAGATCCAGTAAATTACATCGCTTCAGTCGGTTCGTTGTTAAGCTATTATCAAGAATATTGATAGCTAAGTCATTTGGATGTTTTTTTAGCCTATTTTGGTATCTGCTACTATATTTCATAATG
>JAFMTC010001625.1:63816-154953 GCA_018845635.1 Nicrophorus orbicollis | reverse complement strand
GAAGGAAGCTCCTTTGCTCTAATGTCCCTGGGAGAAGATTCCTTTGCTCTAATATCGATTGGAGGAAGTTCCTTTGGTCTAATGTCCTTAGACTGAAATTGGTTCAACTTCAGATCATTCGGTGGGTTCTGTTTTGATTTATGCCCATTCAAATCCTTCTTGGAAGTGTTGCTTCTATCAACAGGCTTCTTTAGGTCCCTAGGTGGGAACTCGATGGGTTTACTACTCTGATGTTCTGGACGAACCTTGGCCTTGGCTGATGATACTGAGGTGCGTTTTTTGGAGTCTTTGCTATCCGGTTCATATCGTTTTCCGTTCCGCTCTTCTGCTGGTTTGGTAAGTTGCTGGAGCTCTTTGAATTTTTCCTCCGATTTCTGGCTTTGCGGTAATCTTTCGCCTTCAGTTTTTGACTCGTTACCGTCCTTTTGCAACTTGGGAATTCTCTTTAAAGGAGCTGGAACTGGGGCATTTAGCCTTGCCCTGTCTCTCTTCTGCTTCGCTTCTTTCAATTCCTTTTCACGCTCCATTTCGAGTTTTTGTTTTTGGGTCATCAATCGTCCCTCATTCTCGCTCTGTTTCACAATGATTGGTTCAAATTGTTTCTTCTCAGCTAACTTCAGTAGGTCTAAAAAATAAAATTTTATCATTAGAAATTCATTAGGTTTTTCGTTGAATCAATAAGAATAAAAAATAGTTTTTTGATAATTACCGGAGAAGTCATTACTGGAGGATGTACAGGTTTCTTCATCTTGGCTTCATGACCATAATCACCATTGTCACTTTTCCTTTTCCTACTATCTTTTGTATTACTCGAATTAGTGCTAACTTTTTTCTGATCCAGATTGCACTTTGGTTCATCGGGCCTCTTGCTGTATTTCTCCATCAGTTTGTAGTAGAACTCGGATGCATATTGAGACACGTGTCCATAATCATCTTGGTCGGGTTGGTCTGCAGCGTCCTGTATCACAGACTGATTGTAAGATTTCGTCCTCTTCACCATAACGTTCACTCTTCTGGTGGCTGCTTTATCTTTGGATCTGAGATTTAACAGATGCTGTCTACGGTCATTGGCATCTGCCGTCTTCTGCTTTTCCTCTTCCTCTCTCTTGGCGAGGAACTTCTGTATATTTGCAGAGAGTGTCTTCGAGCATTGTTCTAGAATGCAGAGAGTACGTTAAATTAATATACTGGGTCCGTGTCGTTAATATTTATGTGTATTCACTTACCTGTTTATTTACATTTAGAGTATTTTTATGAGCGTCATTCAACACCGTTCCGAAATCCATGATTTTGATTGAAAATTGTAGTATTCCAATATTTTAAATATTTGTTATGAGTCACTTAGACTGGCAAGTGCTCGACTTCACTACTATTAGATGATACTAGTTGAATGTAGTTTCACAAACTGCTGTTTCGACTGAAAACTTGCTTCTGACTTGGTTTCGTTCAAGGCAAGTGGGTTGGTGGGAGGTCGGTCAATTCCGGGAATAATTATATATGTACAATTTCTAACATTTTGTAAGCAATACACTTTCCAAGAAAACCTTTTAAGTGCTAAGCAAGATCTTTCTGTCATTAAATAATATTTACAATTGAATTGTAAATTGTGTTCTTTCAATAATAAATTATATTCAAGGGTTTATGATCGATAGCCCTTTGTCATAATTGTAGTTTCTTATTTTTTTTGGATAGTGATATAAATGTTTTATTACTTTGTTCACTGATCATAATAAAAATAAAATGATGTACAAATGATGGAAATATACCTGATGATGAATAAGAAAAAAAGGCTCATTTTGTTATAATATATTTCTGTGTAAGAAAAATGAAAAGGTATGAATGGGTGGGTCATGGAAGCCAATGTATATTAATTAATGAAAATATGAATTTACTGAACACTTTCAGGCTTTCCACGATGTTGTATGTTTTATTTGTACCTAATCAAACCTAGTTTGTTGATGTATCGTGTTAATTTTTTATATTCTCGCTTACTAGAAATAACACTATAGGTTAGATATTTTGTCAAAATGATAAACTAAACATTTATTTATTTATTAATTAATAAAAATGCGAACAAAATTAGTTTAACAAGTGTCTGCAACGATGTAGTGATTTGCTGAATGTCCGATTTGGATAGATTGCAAATATCGTTGCAAAAAGACCAAAATTATTTTTTTTTACGAATAATTTAAAATAGAAACAAATATCAAATGAATATAAACTAATGAACTTGATGTAATTGTTAATTTATACCGACAACATTCTTTTGTGAATGAAGTAAATTGGTTAAAACAGTTGTGCAGACAGTTTGATAAATTCTCAGGAAACAAAATGAGTCTTCCTGTACTTTGTCTCAAGATGGGAACGGTTGTTTTACAGGAATCTGCGAGACGAGACGAGGTTTTCGAACTGTGCATAAATCAAGTTCCGTGGAAATGTTTGCGGAGCGAAGAATCGTTTAATCATAGCAATGCGAGAACGTAAAGATTTAATTTGAATTTTCGACTTAAAATGTGGAACGCTAATGCTGTGTGTGTGTGTGTGTGTATGCAGGGATCGTTTGTTTCTGCTCGTTATAAAGTCAGTTTTCGCTGTAATAAAATCCGGCCCTGATTGTATGTAATATGTTTATACAAAACTAAGATTTAGTATGCAAGGAACGACTCGAACAAGTTCGTAATTTATTCTTGCACGACTTTCGGTATTCCCATCCAACGAACGAGTGTGTGTGTGTAGCTGCAATGCGTTTACGATACTTGGAAGATGGAGGGCGGCTTCTGCCACCGCGAAAAGCCGCCCCACGGTCTTCACCGCCTCCTTGTTTACTGCAATTAGAATGTCTTTGGCGGCGGTTGTGGCTGCTGGGATTTGAATAATAATTCATTGAGCGCATCACTTTGACACGCCACCATTGTTACATCTCGTCTTCATCCACCCAACAAAACCCACACCCATTTCCTCCACCCCCGCACACACACACACACATTCTGCGGAACACGTGATTCGGTGCACAACACACACAATTCACACGGCCACAAAAGCCTTCGGCTTTCGCAAAACCGTTCTAAATGTTTACGTATCCAAAGTACACTTAAATTCCGAGTACACACACAAATCCAAAATCAATTCCAACCGCCACCGCTGCCCTCCGATTTTTAAGCTCACCTAAAAGCTTTTCTTTCCAACATTAATATTCAATCATTGTAATGTTACATAATTAACGTTTACTTCCTAACGCTAATGCTTATTTATCTTTAATCCTCCTGTTATTTAATTATGTTTTTTTCTTATAAACTCCATTTGCCTGCACTTTTATTAGATTCCGTCTGTGTTTTTATAATGAGCAGCCAGAAAAGCAGCCACCCTTTGTAGTATTTTACCCGTTTTTTTCTTACGTTCGTTCATCCATAAATATTTTATGTATCTTTTTCCAGTGAATATTAACTAATTTATTTTATGCTCTGTCTGCAATTTACATTATTTTCTATAAGATGTTAAGAAATTTAATAATCTTCAATATATTTTATTAATAATAATATTATCAAGGAACTAAATGAACAATAATGCATTAAATTATATGAGAAGGAAAAAAGCAGCCTCTGGGAAAGAGAAAGAACATAATTATATGACAATATTTAGGAAATGTTATTGGGTTTAGGGAGAGGATAAATTGGAAATAAACTTAAGTGAAAGGAAGAGGTATCTATCGAATAGAGAAACAATTTTGGTTTTGGAATAGAGGTGGTCATTCGGAGGATTATGGAGCGGGTTGTTTGGATGGCGAATCCTGGTGAGGATACGAAGTGAAAAATGTTTGGATATGGAGTGATTTTTCAGAACAGGGTTCCGGCATTGGGAGAAAATGGGGACACCATATTTGAGGATTGGACTGCAGATGGATTTAAAGATGTATGTTTTACATTTGATGGATATTGCAGAACTACGGAATGTTAGGTAAGATTTTTAATTTTACGTATTATTAAAAAATATTGAAATTTAAAATAAGAATAGTGAAGGTAATAAATTATAAATATTGAAATAAATATGATTTTTCGTTGCGTTCTTTGTAAATGATTTTCGTTGTTATTTATGATGAGTATTTATTATTTTCTGCCAAGAAGAGCATAAATTTGATGTGTTCTCGAGAAGCACTGGTGTAAAGAGGCGTGATAAGGTTGCTCTGGTCAGATAAAGTGTAAATAAATGTAAGAAATGTGTAGCTTTAGTAGATATAAATAGCGGGAGATGATGCGATGTAATGTGAGTGTGTAAGGAGTGTGAGAGATAGAAAAGGGATGGTTTCGATAGCATGTCATACTTGGCGTTGTCACCTTCAGGCCAAGGTGAGTAATGCGTTCTCTCCACCCACCACAATCCTGAAGGAAAACCGTTGCCTGTCGACTAGTTTAGAATAGCGTCTCACCCATTCCCAAATCTGACACGCCAAGTAACATTTCGAACGATTTATAGTATAAATCCAGTACAAACATATTTTCCTTTTCTCTCTTTTCTTATCCTCGCATAAGGAAAAAGGGCAATGGAAGAGGAGGAAGTAGACTAATGCGTGTGCCAGTACCATTTTTACGCAAATATTTCCCATGCAGATAAAAATGCCATCTCCGTAATCACGCATAGAAACTGAAATTTCATGTTTCGTAAGACGATTTCTTTCAGAAACTATGAAAGAGTTGCAAAAAGAAAAGCGAGAGACCTGAGCGAAACCTAATAAAACTTATCGGGTTTCAATCCGATGAGAATTAAATGATAAATCTTAATTCCTTTTAATAAAGCCCTAAGACATCGACGTCGGTTGGATGGGTGATTTATATGGAATGGACCCCCGATTTATAATCTGCAGATATATTCATGGACCCTCCTCCTTTTCCTCTCGAGCTCGAAGCACGGATGACTGAACCAGACCTAAAATCCAAGAGAAGAAAAAAACTAAAAAATGAAATAAGGAATTGTGAGAGGGAATGAATAGAAAATGGAAGAGAAAGAGAGAGAGAGGGAGAGAAAAGGGATTTTAAACTCGGCACGGATGTAATTGATTGTATAAAAACGAATGGTATTTGATTCGAGCATATTTCCAAATGATTTATGATCTCCACCTTTCGGCCTCTTTCATCCCGAGTTTCTTCAGATCTTGTTCATTTTTTATATGAAACATCTATATATTTATATTTGTATATACACTCGTTAGGTCTAGAACTAAATGAAAATGCGGAGGAGCTGCGTTATTTTTTAAAAAAGGTTTCTTAAAGCTGAATTATGAGAAGGGTATTATAATTTCAAGACTCTCGACTGAACCATTTGGTATTCATCGATTCATCTTTAAATTCCCTTTATTTCTTGATTATTTTCTTTATTATATGTTCATTAACTTATGTTAGACTTTAGTATCGATGATAATAATATTAACAAAAACTACAAAATAATTAATACAATAGTAATAAATAATTAATAATGAAAAATTAAAAACACAATGGTATTAATAATTTCTATTTTTAACTTGAGAAAAGTAAAAAAAATAATTGTAAATTTATTTCAACATATTTATAGGTCCAAAATAGGCCAAATGGCTAACGACCGAAGTCTTTCGACCCATTGTTAAATTAGTTAATATTTAAATGAATTCAGAAAAGTATTTAAGTAAATTCAAAAGAGAGAAGAAAAAAAAAACAAAAAAAGCAGCCACTGGGAAAGGGAATGAACATAATTATAGGGATAATAGATACTGCTATAGGGTAAGTCTGGAATACTTATATTTAGGAGGGATTGATGGATTTCAAGCGATACAAAATTTGGAAAAAGAGGAGAAGTTTGAGCTTCTTGAGATTAATTTAAGGGAAAAGGAGAGGTATCTATCGACGACTAGAACAATTTTGGTTTTGAAATCGAGAGAGATCATTACGGGGGTTTTAAAATTAATAAATATTATGAAAAATTATAAATATGTATTTAAAATAATTATAATATATATTGAAATATAGTATATAATTCTTCGAGTAAATATATTAATATTTAGAAAAATTCTACCAGAAAATAATAATAATAATAGATTTTGTGTTTCCAGATATCGAAGAACAACTAATTAGAAATAAAAAATACAAAAAAATATTTAATTAAAAATACAATAATTAGAAATATTTCAACATCACAAAATGAAAAACCAGGAAATTATTCGGTTTTAAACAAAATATTGAAACATTTCGACCAAATGAATTGTTATCGAACCGTTTGAGGGGCAAAAGCAAACAGTATTTTAAATACGGTGTATCATTCCGTAATAGAAATGCGGCAAAATTTTAATTGCGATTTACGCTCCATGTAAAACATCGAGTTTAACACTCGTCCGTCCGTTCGATGCGGCCGCCCGCAATTCGCATTATTTATTTATTTATTTATAGATATATATATATATATACATTTTTATATGTTTAGTTTAGTAAAATGAAAATCCGGCCGCTGTTTAACCGAATCTATTATTATCATTTCAAGTTTGGACAGCGAATCGCGTTTAAATAAAATTAATGTTCGGTGTATAATAATTCTTTACGCGGCCGGCGTAAAACAGCAGCAAAAACCGATCCGCGATTTAATCCGCGCGAAATGCAGATTTATTTACGCAATAATTAATATTAATATTCGATGCGCGTTTTGCGGAAATGAAACGAAATTCCATAGGAAATAACAGCGCAAAAGAGAGAAACATTAAATTATATTAATAATAATAATAATAACAATGCGTGGGCTGTGATCGATGCACGTTTGTTTCAAGCTCTAAAGGTTCGTACACTCATTGTTAGTTCAGTTCTATTTCATTGTGTTGAGTCCAGCCATTATTATTGTTATTATATTTAAACTGTACCGGATATTTTCATACGAATATGCACCTGCAGATAAGAGTTATCACCAGAAGATGCAGAGTAGATGAATTGCAGCAAGTACCAACTTCGGTCAACGAACCGTTCCCAATGCATAATTAGCAGTTTATAGATAAAGGCCTCCTCATCAAATCACAACTCCCACTATCCATTAACATAGTTGATCTTATATTTGTAATACGTATTTAGAATTAGTCTTTAGACTATAGTCTTTGTTAACAACCTGAAGAATACACAATAGTCTTAGATGAGAATCCAAGGAATAAACAATAGTCTTAAATCAGAATCCAACGAATAATAATATATTCTAAGTTTACACCGAACTGAATAATCATCTTTAAATAGTTAATAAATATATTGTTAAATTTTCATTGACTTTAATTTACAACTACTAAAACTCCACAACGACATCAGCAGAGATTATTCCACTGTGTCCAGAATCCCATCACTGGGACACAGCAATTGGTTTGGAAATAACAAAGGTTTGTACACAGTTAATAGTCAATAGTTAACTATTTTGATTTTTTCGTAGTGTAATGGAGCAGGTTGTTTGGATCCTGGTGAGGATACGAACGGAGGAACCTTCGGATATGGAGAGATTTTTCAGAACAGGGTTCCGGCATTGGGAGAGAAGAGGGACACTTTTGAAGATTACACTGCAGATGGATTTAAATATATATGTTTTACATTTGATGGATATTACAGAACTATGTTAGGTGAGATTTTTTATTTTACGTATTATTGAAATTTGAAATAACAATAGTGAATGTAGTCTTTGTTAACAACCCGAAGAATACACAATAGTCTTAGATGAGAATCCAAGGAATAACCAATAGTCTTAAATCAGAATCCAACGAATAATAATATATTCTAAGTTTACACCGAAGTGAATAATCATCTTCAAATAGTTAATAAATATATTGTAAAATTTTCATTGACTTTAGTTTACAAATACTTATACTCCACAACGACATCAGTAGAGATTATTCCACTGTGTCCAGAATCCCATCACTGGGACACAGCAATTGGTTTGGAAATAACAAAGGTTTGTACACAGTTAATAGTCATCGGTTTCATAAGCTAACTTTTTTAAATTCTTTAAAACTGACAACTCTTTAGGTTCACGGATACGAAACAATTAAGTGACAATGAAATAGTAGAAGTCTATTTATATAAAAAAAATAGAAATATAAACGGACAGAGGAGGACAATAAAAACCAGAAGCAAGTTTATTATGAAATTCTTCGAAGAAAGGTGGGCGATATCAATTCGATCAACTATTGCATGGACCGGATATAATTCCCAAAGGGGAGGGAAAGAATGTCGTGACTTCGGCTCAGACTACATCCATACAAACCGTACAAGTACACAGGCACACAAAGAGTCATCCGCATACCTCCGCTCCGAATCTCTGTAAATTCTTTAAGGAAATTCGAATCCTTTCGGGGGAAACAAGTTTCCCAGATATAAATACGAGGAGTCCTTTATTCGCGCATCCCGTTCATCGATGCCCCACGGAAATTTACGCTTCTTGAGGAAGTCTCGTATTTCTCTTTAAAAATACAATTAGAACGTGCACCCGAAAACTTTACACATACATTTGAGAATTTACACGTTAAAATTTACTTAAACCATTATTTTAACTACATGTTGTTTTTTTTAAGAAAAGTAGCAGTTATAATAGTTACAGGCATAAAGACCTTAGTTGATAGACTATTGGACTAATTAATCTATTTAAATTCATTTTTGCTAATTTTAAATTTGAGAAGCTTCAATGACTAATATAAGAAATTATAATACATTCTTTGTTGACAATAATATTATAGTTAGAATAAAATTCTTGAATCATAAAATTATATTATACAATTAAACATATTTATTTATAATACTCCATAAACCTCTGAATGACCTTTCAAAACCAAAATTGTTCCAGTCCTCGATACATACCTCTCTCTTTCTCTTAAATTCTTCTCAAAAAACTCAAATTTATTGTCTATCTTCAAATTTTGTATTCCTCGAAATTCATCAACCTCTCCTAAATATAAGTATCCCAGACTTACCCTATACCAGTATCTATTGTCCCTATAATTATGTTCTTTCCCTTTCCCAGGTGCTGCTTTTTTTATAATGCTTTTTTTCTCCTTCTTGTGTAATTGGTAAACAATATTGTTCATATAGTCTCTCCATTGTATACAATATTCATAGTCGGAAAGACCAATGGTTGATAGCGCTTTGGCCAAACTTCCTGTTAGTTAGTTTTATTTATAATATATGAATAAATTTAAATATGAAATTATATATATTTAAAAAAATGTAAATAAAGTAGTTAATATTAAAAGAAGACCTTGCTATACGGCCGCTCTTTATACGGCATTTCGCAATAACGGCCCTCTTCAATTAATGCACGTTTTCGATTTACGGCCTAAAATGTTTCGCTTTTTTTGAACCATGTTTGGAAAAAAATATGGCCAGAATATGTAAAAAGTACTAATGCAAAAGTTAATTTCCTTCCTGAAAATTGGCAAAACATTTTGGATCTAGCACATGTTCTCGGCTTTGAAGGTTTGAACGAACGTGATGTGCTTGAAGCTGATAGGGAATCCCTTTCATAAGAGGAACTCATTCAGTTGCAAGCAGAGCCGGCATTTCATGAAGAGACAGAGACTGTTGTATCCAAACAACTAACATAAAAAAATCGAAAGCTTTTTCCTATTTCGAACAAGGAATGAACATCCTCCTTGAAAACTATCCTGACGTCGAACGTAGCGCTAAAGTTACTCGAGGAATCAACTCAGCCATTAGCTGTTATAAATCACGGATGAAAGAAATAGACAAGAAGACAAAACAACCAGAGTTGACATTTTTAAGCCAGGCCCATCCTTACGAAAATTGACGACGACAGTGATCTGCAAGTTACCATATCTTCATCGTCTTCAGATTAAAGCAATTTAAAAAAAATATGTATGTATACATACACATATTTTATGTAATATGAAATTGTTTCATTTTTGATTTTAGATTATTGTTGGTTTTTGGAGTCTATTATTATTTTATGTAAAAATGTATGAACTTGTTATGAATGTATTTTTGATTTAAATTAAATAAAAAGATAAAATGCATTTTCAATGATAAACCATGTTACATATTTAACAAATTTGGAACCAATCCCATTAAATTTGTATTAGAATAATGGATTCATTATACGGCTTTTCGCTTTGCGGCCAAGTTTCGTGGAACGTATCTAGGCATTAGAGCAAGGTATGGGTATAACAAGAAATTTTCAATAATTTGAAGGTCACAAACAAGTCTTTAAAATTTCTAAGTGCAATTAAAACATCCAATTATTTAAACAGATCTTTATGAAAACAAATTAATTTCCAAGTATTTCCATTGAGTTAATGGATTCTTTCAACGATAAATTTTTATTTAATTAGATTCAATTTATCCTACTAGAAATAAATAATGATTATTAATGTTTCTTTTTTAAAGAAAATAAAGCAGTAAAAAAATGTTACATTCTTGAGTCTTTATTGAGATCTTATAATTATATATAATTAAAATTTAAACTTTTGTATTAATGTTGACAATAGTTTAAAACAAAAGGCCTTAATTAATTGCTGAATAATTTATGGACGGCTGGAGGCACTAGATGCATCAAAGTTTTACTTCTGTCCGGACTTAATTCATCTCGAGCGTTATAACAATAGTTTACTCTCTGGTCGACTCAATTATGCAATCCTCCGTGTAGTATAATCGTTACGATTATGAGAGAACTGATCTCAAAATTCAGCAATATGATTTTTTTTTCAAATTCACTTTCAATTTATTTGTTTTTTTTAAATTTCATTCGGAAACGGAGGACCCAAATGGAAAAATCAATTAGCGATGATTAAGCTGCACAAGTCCGGATTAAACAAATAAATATCGATTCAATCCGAGGACGATAAAAGTTTAAGCGTCCGAAGTAATTGCTGACCATCTGCTCCGAAAAAAAAATGGGTTGAAATAATCATCGGACCCTTTTTTCTGTATAAAAACAGAACAAATGCAAAAGAGTTTGTAATTGCGACGATCGTTTTGGTTAAGAGTACATCGATCGACGTAATTGGCTTCTCCTTTTTTTTTTTCAATGCTGCAAAAGTGTAATCATAATTAAAGCGGAACTTGAATGTTTAAGCGGATTGAAATTACGGAGACGTTAATAAGCTTAATGCATTTTTCGTGTTGCTTCTCCAGCTACATTTGCAGCGTTGATTCGACGATTTTATTCTATTTTCGAATCCGAGCGGTTCTTGTTAGGGAAACGGTGGTAAGGCATTAAAACATAATATTATTACTCGTCTGAGTATTTTAAAACCGTGATTTTTTCGTGTCGAGTCTGGAGGTTAATTATAAAGAAAATTTACTTAATTCCAGTACAATTAATGCTTTCGGACGAAAGGCGAATATATCCGTCGCAAAATATGTTTCTTTGCGGTCCCGTTCGAACGCCCGACATTAGACTTCCCGTCAATCATTTGCCCGACGCTCATTAGCCCGACATCCATTAGCCCGACTGTATCAAATTCCCGACATCCGTTAGCCAGACTGCATAGAATTCCCGACTATATCAAGTTCCCGACATTCATTATCCCGACTACATCAAACTCCCGACATTCGTTATCGCGAAAATGTTCTTAGATTATGGATGTTGGTTAGCAGTGACAACACTGTATGTTGCGTGTCTTAGACATGCTAAATTCATGCCAATTGAGGAATTAAACGAGAGAAGGAAGAAAATAGTTCCAGAAAATAGCTCAAACCTCTTCGGTCTGCTTTCAGAGTAATGTCTTCGAAGAACAATATGACCTTTGAAGGAATTACTCTAGATACATTTTACTTTTTTATTTGGTGTGTGTCTGGTTGCCACGACATTTATAATCTGTCCTTTCGGACATGAAGGAAATCACAACTATTTCATCTTTTACTCTACTATTTCCTTCCTTCACTCGTTTAATTCCTCAATTGGCATGAATTTAGCATGTCCGTTTAAGACACGCAGCGTACAGTGTTGCCACTGTGTACCAACATCCATAATCTAAGAAAATGTTCGCGATAACGAATGTCGGGAATATGATGTAGTCGGGATAACGGATATCGGGAATTTGGTATAGTCGGGCTAATGGATGTCGGGATAATGTAAGTCGGGATAATGTATGTCGGTAATTCGATACAGTCGAGAAAACAAATGTCGGGCCTTCAATACAGTCGGGCTAATGAGCGCTTGACGGGCAAATCAAGTAGACCCGTCTCTTTGATATTAAACAAATATCTGCGATTATGTTAACTGACTGGACTTTGTGAACTGATTATTATAATTAGTTTAATTTTTACCTTGATACAATGTATTTATTTATGAGGTAATTCATTATTAACTGACTGGAACAGTGTGTGTATGGTAAATTAAAAATAATGTTTATGAAGACGAAATACCTGCGAGTTTATTAATTAGCTGAATAATGAGTACTAATTAGTATATTTCTTATTTTGATCAAGTTACGTTCGTTTCAGTGTTTTTTTTTTGTAATGCATCGATTGGAGGAGAGAAATTTAAATTTAAAAGCAGCTATGAGATTGGAGCGTGACGTGATATTTTGTTGGAATTTATTAATGAGGTAATTAATTACTGCCTGACTAGAAAAGTGTGTGTGTGTGTGTGTAGATGGTGGATGTTGGCGGCGGTTTTGAAGGGGGGTGAGGCAGCCGGGTTAGTATAATAACACGTCAAGTAAATCCCCTTCCGACGTCACTATGATTCATAATGTGCACATCACTAATACTGGGCCTGTCAGGGCGGCTATCTATCTGCTACTTACTGGCTTACAGAGAGCCCGTTTTTCCTCCTCCTGCTCATCCTTTCATCTCTCTGCCTTTCTCTTCCACATATTCCACTCGTCTCTTTCACACACTCCGCTCATCTCTCCCTTTCACTATCACCATCACAATAATTCCATCCCTCTCTTTCGCACGTTACATCCGACACAAAAGCGCAACTTTCCGTTCAATTGTTGCTTTATTTTTTCATGCCGAAACATCAAACAGTTTCTCTAATCTTCGTATGCAAAATACACACGGAAAAAGTACAAAATATGGGCTCACCCCGACGCACAGTTTCATAGTCGATCTTCTCGTCAAAGCACAAAAATATTTGCATACACTAATTAATTATATTCCATAAAATGCATTATATTCCAATGTTCAGAATTCAAATTAGTAATCGAATTTTATTTACATTTTTTACCATTTATTGACCAAAAAACTTTCTATCGTTTATTTTTTATGTAATTGCGAAATTTTGAAAAACAATATAATAATTATTTGCTAAAAATGGTTTTCTTTATTTAATTTATATATTTGATTACAAATATAGAGAGACCGGGGCTGGTTGTCACAAATATTAAACAATTTAAGTTTCAATAAACTTCTTGTTAAATATCGATATCTACTTTCGAAACACTGGTATTTAGGGCGTATTTAAGTAATAATTTGATTTAGGTAATTTATCATGTTGAATAGTTTAAAAAAATGATGTTAAAATCTTTTAATTTAAATCGTTAATCGATAATTATAAATAAATTTTGATTGTTTAAGCCGTTATTATGATTAAACAAATCAAATTAAAAATATGGTATAAATGATTTTGTGTACAACAAAACGCAAGGTGGAACGGTTTAATTGAATTATTTATTACTTTGAGAAGAAGTGCGTCTGGATCAGCGTGATGCGACCAAGATTATGTTTTACTTTTCCTTTTATATTTACAATTTAATCACGTTTCTTTCAGATTTTTTTATAATAATTATTTTACTTTTTTATTATTGTTTACATTGCTTGTTTACGTCTGAGAGTTAATTTTTATATCTTGGATTTATTTCGTTTTTAATTCGAATTATGAAATAATAAAAGAAAGAAACTTTGGAATTAATTTATAAATGTAAAGTTATTTTAGTCAAGAGTTTTTCTTTTACCTTTTTTATCTAATATACGCTATTTTGTACTTCACATGAAAATAATTGAATTCTACATTTAATTTTCTGAAGCTTATTTTAATTAATATTTAAAAAATATTCATGAACTTTTCTTTCATATTTATTTGAAATACGTTCAATTTCTGATAAAAAAGAAACAATATCTACAATTATTCAAATAATTTAAGTTATATTGCTTATTCATTTATATTTCTACTTTTCATAAATTCAATATATTTCTAATTTTCAAAAAACTTCTGAAAATGTGAGATTTCTTCTTTCTTCACCCATATTCTCAGCGAAATGTATGAGAAAGCTGGAAATGTTCTACCTACGTAAATGTATTTAGTAGAAAATGGAAAAGGAAGCAGGAAGAATCTTCCGGTTTCCCGCATCGAATTAATTTACAAAGAAAGGGAAGTTGTAAGGGCATCCGTGTGTCACGCATCGGCCGGTTATTGATTCTTGAATGAGATATGATTGCACGAAGGTCCGAGTGGTCACTTATTCCACTTCCTGGTGAGGCTCCTCGCATTTTATCAACTTTTATTTCATCCACCATCCTTCCGTGCACAACTTTCGGTGATCCCTGCGAGGACTCGAGTGGCTTATTATATTCCGTCCCTCCAACATCCAAGAGATTCATCCATCATCATTCCATTCCTCTCTCGTCCACCAAACAGCGTTTGTTCCTTGCTGGCAAATTGTTGGACCTCTGATTCACAATTTCCGCACTGAAATCAGTAGAGAGAAAAACGAATCAACAAACGCTCTTTGTTTACAATTCGAACAATTTGGCGCTTCTTTTTTATTAATTTATTGTTCGGATTTTGCGATGAGAATAGGGTTCGAGTTGCGTGCACGTTGTACTACTCCTTTCTTTATTTATATTTGTCCTAACTTTTTGCCTCTTCGTATTATTTCCGTTCGAGTGAAAAGATAAAATCTTTGCATGTGGTTTTGAAGTGGCGCAATGTGCTTTTATGAGGGTATATTAGGATGATTTACGGCGTGCATTTTATTGAATAATAGGCGTTTGCTTCTGGGGGGAATCCCCTGTTATTTCAACGAATCTCCATCTCTATTTCAATGTCTCTCTCTCTCTCTCTCTCTCTTGCTGTGTGTCTCCTAAAGCATCCACTTTGGTGAATCGTCCTCTCGATGGCCATAATTCAGCCGCAGTCGATTCCTATGACATTACTTTCCCTTCTTTCCAAAATCCTTTACCTTTTCCATTTCCTATCGAACTTTCCCATACAATTTTCTTCGCTTCTCGCTGCTACCCTTCATATACACGCTCATAACATTCTCCCTTTCCTTCAGTCTTAAATCCAGAAAATCTCTTACATTCCCTTTTATTTTCTTCGCTTTCTTTCTTTTTTTCTATTCACCTTTCCGATACAACTATATTTACAATCTTATCCTGCCTCGAGCTTATGTATTTCCACATCATTGAATTACATCGAAACTCAGTAAAATATTTCCCCAAAACCAATATTTAAACCTAAAACCCGGCACATCCATAATTTTATAATACATGATAAAATGGTGCATGCGCCGGGTATTGAATATCCTTGGGTTTATTTAAATTATATATATTAAAACTCTAACAAAAAATTATTAACAAATGAAATCATAATTACAAATTTAGATTTTTTTTTTAAGATCATTAATTGTTTCTATTTATTTATAAAACTGCAAAGAGTACATATCTTCATTCGTTTGAAATCTTCAAATAATTATAGTTTATTCACATATATAATTAACCCGACACATCCACCGTAAATACCATTGAAATTTTCATATTACTATGTTTTTGATTTAATACAAATTGTACAGCTCAAATTCCAAATTGAAATATTTCAACAAAAATTTGGTTGAAACAAAAAATATATATGAATAACATAATTTATTGACTAGTTAGAAAAACATATATGATTCCAAATATAAAACCTAACATAATAAAAATATTAAAAAATCTAGCCAAAGGGCTATCGACCATTGGTCTTTCCGCCAAAAAAAAAAATATTTACAAGTTTATTGATTAATTTGCAAAAAAAAATCAATTGTGAATGAAAGTTTATAAAATTTTGAAATTATAATTGAAGGTTTTCATACTAATATTTTATTTTTTATAAATTTTACAGTTCAAATTTAACATTCAAATAATTCAACAATAATTTGATTAATTTGATAAAATAAGACACAATATATTATTCTTATCTTAGTCTAATATATAATTAATAGATTGTACATGAAAATAGAATTAGTAATGTGAAATTAGTGTAGTAATAAAATACTCCTGATGGGGATATACTTTCCATTAAGTTCAGTAGGAATTGAGCTGAATAAATAGGTAATGTTGGAGTTTGGAGGTAGCAAATGATGCCAATGAAACAAGTAATAATGGAGGGTATTTTCATACAGTCATAAAAGTCATCTAAAAAGGATTTATGCTTTCACTTTATGTCTCAACATGAGTGTACTTCAGTCCCAATATTGATTGACACCGAGGAAATGATGTTTGCCCGCTCTCGCCGCTCGCAATTTGTCGACGAAATTTGCAGTACATCCGATGAATGTGCGAAGGGCTGTGCGTCTATGTGAACGCGCTTTGTAAGGGTATGGATCGTAAAAGGGAAGTTGCCGCAGTCTCTGACCGCTGCCACTCATCACTGTCCGGCGCTGTTTAGTTCCGACCGGTGACGTATCGTTGGCACGTAATGTTAGAAGACCCTCTGGACGTTGCGTTTGCGATTCGTATTCAGGGCATCATGCAGCCCTTTCTGCCACCGCTGCTCCTGGGGTGGGAAAAGGACGACCGATTCTAATGTTATTACACTTTATTGTGTTAGCCATCTCCTGGTGCGAGAGAGGGCTCGGTTCTTACATAATTGCTACCATCAAATATTGCCTCCCCGTTCATTTCTTTACCGTTTTTAGCTCTTCCAACACATATAAATACATACAAATACACATACACACACACACAGGGTGTAATATACGACGGAAAGTTTGTTTTATTTATTTGCCCTGTCCCGTTTTATTTCCCGAGCAATTTTCTAAATTCACCCTCTTGAATTTCCACCATCCAACAGAATTTTCGAACAGCCCAGCGGCACGAACGTATTTACACCAACCGTTATCCAATGAAATAACACCAAAATATATGCAAGAATTCACAGCAAACATTTGCAAAACAATCTGAAAAAATCTATTTTTTTTATTTAAGATATTTAACGATTATTAAAGAAATAATCAAATAATCGTAATAAAATATATTACAACTACAACTATAAAATTGTATTAATTACCTTAGAATTAAACGATTAAATAAAAAATAAAAATCTATTCCTGCAAAGAGCTGTAGACCATAGGTTTACCTAGCATTAAATTGAAAAAATCAATCATAGTAATTAGGAAATCCTATTGAATTTATTTTGTTCAATTATTCAATCAAGAAATGGAAAATTTCACGATTTTTCAAATCTCTGTAATTTTTTTTCTGATCATAACTGATTATCATCTGAATATGTAATAAATAGTACTTTTTATTATTAAATAAATTTACTTAATATTCAATTTCTCTATAGTAAATGAATCAATATAAATCAATAAATAAATGATTGATTGAAATTGAAATTGAATTCATAACTAATAGATTTCATTATTTCATACTATCCGAGAATCATGTTTTTTTTTTGTTATTTCAAAAAGGTTCTATATTTCACTCTTCATTTTTCGTTTTTGTAGCAGGATTACAAGACTTGCAACGTCGTCGTGCTGCTATGGTTTTCATACGGAAGTTCAGATTGTGCTGACTCTGGGTCGTAATTAAAACGGCACTTGGAGAGAGAAATAATAATTTAATGCAATCGCAATCCGCGTTCCCCGTTCATATTCCTGCACGAACAACAATAATATTTTCCGTGCATCCATTACATACGTACTTTATGTATAAATACACAGCTACGCCCCTGATTTAATGAATGTTCGGGCGAGAAAGATGGAGAGGGATAAACTGAACTAACAATATACATATATATATATAGAAAGAGAGAGATAGGAAATGTATAGTCCATGCATGTGGGACAGAGCTGAGCCCGTTTTAGTTTCAGGAACAATTTCCTGCAAAGTTCACACAATTTTCAGTGGCCCTGCTGATTACTTTAGGTCATAGTTCCGCGGCAACTTTGCTTTATAATCAAGCGTCCTCCGACACACCACCTCGGCCGCCGCCACTGCCACCGCGCCCCGTCACTCACACCCCTTTACGAAGCGAACATACCACAACACCTCCCTTTTCTCCGTCCGTTTTGCCATTATCTCATCTCCAGCGGATCTCCAGGCTAATAGTCCATCGTTCTCGGACAACATCATCATGATTAAGTCCAACTGATGATTAAGTAGATATACAGCACAAATTGCTTTAAAATTCAAATAAAACAACTGTTAACATCATAGAAACAATAATAAAATGAATACACATTTAATTATTGCTAATCAGTACTAGTTAGTATTTAATTTGAATTATTATGATTTGTAGATTTTACAATCAAATATAATAAATCTAATAATTTCTGAAAAATTACTCGAATCTACTTAAACAACTTTAAAATCAGATTAAATTAAAAATATATTTAAGTGTAGCTAATCCAAAATATTTGATATATTTTTATAATTATAAAGATTTGTAGGTTTTAACAATAGAAATAATTCTAATTATCTCTTAAAAAGTACTAAAATCTTAACCATAATGATATTTATTGTTTAATCTAAATGTTAATCAACAGTTTTATAAAAAAGATAATAAATTTCAAAATTTTTACCACAACATCTCCCTTTTTCGCATAGGTCTAAAAGTGGATAAGCTAATTTAAAATAAATTTATTATACTTTTATGAAAACAATAAATTCAATCTTATTTTAATCAACATAAATAAGTTGTTACCATAAATTATATTTGTATAAATCAATAAATTAAATAGAAAAAGTAGTAGATTGGGTAGAACGAAGTAAAGACTATGGAGCAAATGAGGATAATGAAAAAAGTAGAGAGAAGTTGAAAAAAAAAACGGGGGGTTCCTCATCTCATTTTTTATTTAGTCGGTCCACGGTTGAATGAGCCCTCCGGCCTGAGAACGGTTCTCCTTTCTGTCCCTTCCGAACCTTTGGCGCGTTTAAACTTTTCCCGTGAGTTGTCTCTTTGCAGTCGGTCATTAATTTTCATGGATTTAAGAAACCGAAGCCCGAAATCACGGGGTTTAGAAATGGGACGGAGCGTTTCATTCCCGAATATTTATGCGCAAATTAAAAAGGGACGACGCAAACCTCCGTTCCACCCTTAGCACGCATACACACAGCCTCAATTGAATTCTCAACTCACAATCTATATGGTTAATTTGTTTGTTTGTAGATCTTCATTATAGAATTGCCGCTATTTTTTTTGTAAATTCTCGCGAGGATCCTAAATCTAGTTTTAATCAAACCTAACCTAATTCTATTTGGTCATTAAGAATTTACCCTAAGTTAATTTCACTTTTAATCTAATTTAGAAGAAGGTTGATTCAATCACGTGACTCAAATCCAATTAATTTGATTTGATTCTTTATATGAAAAAGACCAAACCTATGTTAGAAATAAATTAAGTTGAGAATATTTTAAATATCATAGATTCATGGATTTCTTTTAATATTTTTATTTATGAATAGTTTCGTTCCTATTTCTGAATGTACATCTTTATCAACTTCAGTACCTGATTTTTCTGACCGGTAAATTCCGGAAAAATCGGTCAGCGGTGGGATTCGAACCAGCACCATTTCGCAGTAGACTTTTGTGAAGCAGGAACTCTTAACCACTCGGTCAAGAGTATAAAATTAATAATATAAAGTATAAAATTAAATGTTGTGCCAAAAACTGTAATTAGTTAATTCATTATTACTTATTTTGCTAAATTCAATTGAACCGTTTCTCAAATACTAATCATAATCACATTAATCTATTATTCTTTTTATTTAAAAAAATGATTAGCAATAAATATAATTATTTGTTAATCTATGTAAATAAAATCAAGATTTTTATGTGTTAATTGCAATGGATTGTAATAATTGCATCATCTATTTATTTACTTGATGTATTAACTTAATCGTCTCTCCTCTTTTCCTCGTAATTTCCTGTTCTTGCATTGCTTTTTTCGCCCGCTTTCCGCCACTTCTTTCATCATCCGTTCTGCTTATTCTTCTCGGCGATGATAAAACGTTTCGAGTTATGTTCCGGTTAGATCATCATCACCCTATTAATTTGACGCATCTTAATCTAAATTACGGTTTTATTACGACCCATTTAATCCGTGAAAAGAATGATAATATATTTTTTGTACCCTAATTCCTTTGAGTCTCAACCCAAAATCCGTTCTGAAAATAAACGCAAAATAAAGAATGCAAAATGATTGTTGCAACTTTTTGTTATTGTTAAATGTAAAACTTGTGCGAAATAATTAGGTTTAATTCTGTTGAGAGAAAGAGAGAGGAACGAAAATTTCGGTGGCGATATATCTTCGAACTTTTAGTTGAAAAAAAAGGGCTGACGGTTCAAGTAAGTTTTTGAATATCATCCGTTTGATATATTGCCTTTCCATAGTTGCGAGTTGAGCGAAGGGATGAGAAAGAAAAAAGAGTGAAGAGGAAAAAAAAAGGTAAAACAACCTGCTTCGCTCTGTCTATCTATCTTTCCTCGTTCCCCACGAGTAAGGGAATATTAAAATTGGCAGTTACGAGAATTACGCCGTCTTTTAAATATATATTTTTTTGAGGCTGGAAAAACTCTTCTTTTTTTGCTTTACATATTTTATTAAAGATTTCCACTTTATTTTCGTTTCCTCGAAATTTATCATCTCTTCGTGGAAACGTTAATTCGCGAATACTTCTTACGTGAAATTACAGAAAAGAAAAGAAAGCAGAAGTTTCAACCATTATCTGTTTATTTGCGAATTTTTCTGGGTCGTATAGAAAAACCCGAAGTTGGGCAGGGAGAGGGAGAGAGTGAACGAAATAAAGTAAGCGAAAATGGGAAACGGGTGAGCGAGAAGGAACTTCACTTTGCGATGCGTTAATATTTAGTGGAGATGTTGGAAAGTTTTTAATTTTGTTGATATTAAACTCGGTCGCCGCTTTAAGAGTCAAAGAAAAAGTTTGCTTTGCATACGGAATGTTTCTTGAAAACACGCTTCGCATCTACACTCTCTCTCTCTCTCTTTCCATCCTATCTCCAGAACTTGTTACGTATTTTTTTTTGGAACTCTCTCAATTCTTTTTCTATTTAGTTTCCTTTGCTTTCGAAAACAATTACGCAAAACTGCATCTGCACGAAACAGCACGAGGAAGTAGAATATCATGGAAAGTATGAGGAGGAATAAAATGTAAAGAAAATAATGGAATCAAAAGATTTTAAAGTTAGTCGATCGCATTTACAATATTTTCGAACAATCCATGTTTTTACTTGCCATCTTATAACCTTTTTCCACTTATTGATTTTAAGAAACACAATTTTGTAGTAGCTTTCAGCCTATTAAATTTGTCATAAATATAAAACTTTCGAAATACTACTAGTTTATTATATTAGACTATGTAGAGAACTAATAAATGTAAAAAAAATAAATAAATATTGACCTAACCCAATTTTTCCCAAGTTATCAAAGAATGTAGGGTTGGTTGTCACATAAAATATCTGTAAATAATATAAATAAATTTCTCATCTATCACATACAACATCATAAACGATATGATTGTGTATTTATGAAAAAAAATTGTATTCAAACACGCTTTTCGTACCTTAATAATCAATTTTAACTATAAATTACAGATAACTCATAACAGCTACAAAGATATACAATAATGCATTGGAAAGCCTATTCATTTGGCTTTAGTATGGTTATTTATGGATTTTATACCTTTTAAAGTATCCTAGAAAACGAATGATTTATTTATACTCAATTATTGATATTTTTTTCTAAAACATCATTAAATTGTATGAAAACGATAATTATAAAAATATCCAATGGTGCATTGAAGATTTAGCTTTAATTTGGTTGCTCATTTATCTTCGTAGCGTTTGTAGTAATCGAGAAAATGAATGATTTGTAAAGACATCGGTTTTAGAGAGTCTAACAACAAATAAATGTCTAACATGACCTTAAAAAAGCTAACCTAACCTAAAAATTAACAAACTAACTTAACCTTAAAATAAAAAGCTAACATAACCTTAATATTTGGTTTTCTTGTCCAACATTCACAGCTTTGACAAACAGTGCGTTGCAAACCTTAAATGTTTTGCTGTAATATGAATGCTGACAGATAGTCGTGTCGTATACAGTAATGAAGAAATTGAATGATTTGTGAAGATACACGATTTGCGAGGCTGACCTTAACATTTTAGCGCGTTTAATTAAATCAGGATCGTTTTCCGCATTCCGAAGTTTTAATGAGTTTACACCAATCGAGGTTAGTGCAATTATCTTAGAACTCAGCTCTCATCGAACGACTGCTACTTCCATTTCCAACCAACACCTCCTTGTTTCATCATCTACGATTAATAATCGCGACGGAGCGAAAATGCAGAAAGTTAATCCATCTTCATGACCGCAAATTTCAATTAAGCAGAGTACAGGAGTGACGCGACGCGAGCGAAGCTCTTATAAATCATCCAGGGAATCGTTTAACAATTATTAACTTTGTATAACGTTATTTATTTCCTGTTTGTTTTATCATACTTTAACGTAAATTGAAGCAGAAAATTAAAAAAGAAAATTATTTAATAAATACTATCCAAACTCTATATAAATTGATCCTTCAAAGAAAATTTCTTTAGAAATAATTTATATTTAAAAAAAAATCCAAGTATTGAGTATAGTTTTTGTAAATTTTGTTGCAATAAATGTTATTACATTGTAAATATCTATTGTACTACAGAACAATATTATTTATTTAAATTTTATGTTTGAAAATAAACATAAAATTGGACCAAAATTGTGGAATCAATGAACAGTATTGTCGGGATGAGTGAGGTTATTATTATTATTAATTAAATTGTATTAAAGGCTTTAATTAGTAAATGAATTGGATACTGTTGTGTTTTGGTTACATAATATTTAAAAACATATATGTATTTTTTTGTGATTTTTCATATTGTCTCTATTGCTCTCGCAAATTCACGTATTTCGTCGTCCTTCCCCAATGTGTATGCGTGTGTATGTGGATGTTGGTGATGTGATGCATGGTTCCTGGCTGACCAATCCGCGTTTACAGAATGACTGATACGCTCCCAAAACCGCATAATATATTTTAACCCGAGCCGACGGGATGAACAATTGATCCTTAAAATTAATAATCAGCTCTCGCCAAACCACTACAATGGAATTACATTTATTTATGGATTAAACATTAATTATTCATTGCTAAACAATTAGCCGCTGCACGAACAACCTTCCTTCTGACCGTCGCCCCCGACCCACATCGTCCATCCAATGAACAATGCATGCCGCAACACTTCGAAGAGTATCAATCATGTCTGCGTGCATCAGAAATTAGCGCATTTTCAGTTAATAAAAAAGTTGATGCAATTGATGCAGTTTTCAATTTAAGGCTTTTTTGATGTATTTTAATCAAGAATGACTTTTAGTTTAGTTAAGCCAAAGTGTTTTATATTGTAACACCTTTTAGTAAATACTTTAATTTCTTCATACTTAAAAATACGCATTCTTAATCTTTTGGATCTCACAGAAAAAAAGTCAAGTGGCGCCTCATAAGGAACTAAAATACGATGACTACGCCATCACTGTTACCAATTAAGTACACTTGGTTCTCTTTTATTCGGTAGATACGTTCCACAGGAAAACGCATAAAAATAAATTGAACAAAAAAGACTAGATTCACGTATAAAAATGAAGGATACGTTCCATATTTTTTAAAAACCGCATAAAACTAAATCAATGAGTTACAATATACTGAAAATCACATAAAAAAGGTTTTATTACATTTCAGAAAAATAATTAGTCTTACTATATTCTTTCTGAAATGTTTATTCATAATTTTATAAAAACGTTAACAATCATAGACAAGTTTATTAAATTTCAGAAAAATATAGTCTTAACAAATTCCTTCTAAATTTATACGGAAAAATATTACAAAAAAAAATACAGAAAATTTTTATGAAAGTTGATCTTTCTTCACATTTTTTCTTTAAAATTATCGTTGCTATATGAGAGAGTTCGGCATAATTTGCGAACTGGTTCGAAATCACTTTCATCGCTAGAAGAGATAGTCAGCATATCAGATCTATGTCCTGAAGATAATGATTCTTCACAAGTAAAATTAGTCTCAACTTCGCATGTTGATTTTTTACCTTTGATAATAGAATCAGTGATTAAACTTTGCGATGGCTTTGCTATTTTTTTTGTACAATTCCTGATATCCAGAAATGCAATTCTGAAGCTCGCGTTGAAACTTGAATGCTCGTTCAGAATTATCATCTTTTTCGATGAAATGGTTTTCCAATTTACTGAAAAGTTGAAGACCTTCTAGAATTACACTTGCAGTGAGTGTGACTGGAGTTTCATCTTCTTCCGATTCATTTTCGTTTTCTTATTCTTCAACGGTATCAAGAGTTATTCCAATGATATCATTGTCATTCATGACATTATCCTCAAGTAATTCGTCTAATTCGTTTTGGGTATATGTTTCAAAACCTTCCCCACCAATTTCATGTGCTAAAGAAATTATTTCAGTTAAAACTGTCGATGTTTGGTTAGTTCCTTTGAATTTTAACGTGTTATTTATTAAAAAAAAAAGGTTTCTTAAAATAAAAATCGCATAAAAAGAGGACCGAGTGTATAAGCACATACAATTGTACAAAGGTTAGGGTGAATATATCCGCCCTATGTCCGAAAAAACATTAAACTTGTAACTAATATTTAAATATTTAATTTAAATAATAGATTTTTTAGATGGACCATGTTCTTCTCATTTAACATTATTATATCATCACGTAAATACAAAAAAATACATCATTAACACTAAATGGCAAAGAAATTCCTAGAACCAATTTTATAAAGCGACAATAATGTTGTGATTCCAGAACCCATTGCATTTAAGGGATAAATTTTAATAATGAGTCCTATTTCTTAAATAATTCGAACAATTATTATTCGTTATAGAAATAAATTGTTTAATTTGTTTTCATTTTGATTAAATTTATTAAATTCTCTATACGAAAAGAAAGTATTTTTTCAGTTGTCAGTTGTTTGTTGTGATTAATTCATTAATTTAACATATTATTATTCTTTCTTTTGTCCAATTTTCTTCAGCTATTTTCGTAATCATCTTTATTTAACTAATTGTAATCACTTGAAAACAATATGATTATCTTTTAATTTCCTTTATTCGTCTGCATTATATATTTACCGTTATTTTTTGACTTGAAATCAGAAACATAATTAACGGAAAAGTTCAAGAAATCGGGGTGTAAGTGGCAACGTTGAACGGGAACAATGGTAAGCGACAAACATAGAAGTCTCACCCTTATTACATCAAACTATTGTTCGTTGATAAATGAGCGAGGCTCGAGATAAAACCGTCAAAGAGGGCATCCAGCAAACTTCTACTCCTCTTTATATTTTTTTCTCTTCTCAAAATCCTCTGTTCTTCCTTCATTCGTTGCTTCCACCTCCTTCCCCACTTTTCTCTCACATTTTCGCCCTAGCTTTTTCGCCTGTCCATATCTCCCTTAAACCCCCTCAGATTCTACCCCGACGCTTTTTGATAAAGTCTTCCTGCGCTCACGAAAACCGCAGAAACCGAAAAGTTCAAAGGCCGAACCGTCGTGCAGCGAATTTCTCTCTCACTCTCATTCACTGTGTTTCAAGTCACATCGAAGCAATTCCGTCAGAGAAGAAGTAATAATAAACTTTACAACATCAAAATAAATATATACAATCCATATTTAATTTAGAAGAGATATTTCATTTCAATTCATTAATCAACATTGTTTGGAACAATAAATATGTTACTTAAATCTCATTACGTATAAATAATAAAATGCTTAGTAACAGAAAATTATCTAATTCAATTAGAAATTACATAAACGCAAAGTTGTTTAATTTAAAAATTAAACAACTATTCATAATAATAATATTTATTACAACTAACTAAAAAAATATACAATAGAAATAAAGTCTTTCTGTCCAAAATTAATTAGTAATGTTGAATCAAGTAATATTTTTCATCGAATTTTCTGGTAAACTACACACACTAATTGCAATTATTTCACAAACACTATGTTTTCTTCAAGATCGATTTTTTGAAAATGAAAACTATGAACTTTCTCTGAGACCAGTTTCTAAATCCGGTCATGTGTTTGTATATATCTTTTCTCTCTTTCCCACTGTCACCCTTCCTTTCTTTCTAGCCACTGTTGTAATGAAACTTTACAACCGCCTAGGAGAGTTCGTGTGTTCCACTGTGAGTTTTTCCTTCGGACGCCGTTTTATTGCCACCTCAGCACAGACCAAATCTACTTAGGCAGTTTATTTATTTAATTGCGAAACCTTTTCCTATCTCAGTTTTATTTCCTAACTGCGATAAATCTCCTTGTCCCGCTCACAATATTCCTCACAAGCGTGCGTGCAGCAAAATTTGAAATTGGCGCACAACGCAATTAATCGTAGCCAAAGGTGATTGCGTTAGCTTAGAAGGCGGCAATGATAATAATTAAACACGCAACTTTAGACCCCGCTCAGGAGATGGAAACTTCATCCACAGGATTCTAACGTTGTTAGCATACTGTAGTGCACTTCATTTGATTTTGAACTGTTGAACTTTTGATTTTATTACCTTACTAATGGGATTTTATATTAAAAAATAGAGACGCCATCTAGCGATCAATGATCTGAACATGCACGGTATCCCAATTTCGATGTTGTTTTCGTTCTTGTTGCAGTTGTTTTGGAAGCAGGGCTGTCGCATGTTTTGTCGCGCGGATGTCATAAATCTCAATTCCAGTTTGATTTAGAGATCGGAAATTTGAAAAGTATGAATTTATGATGTACCGATGCGAAGCGCATCGGAAATATTATTGGCGGGGCAAACAAGTGAGGCGTTCCACCCTATCCATCCCATTTTTTTCGTTCCTCTACTATCCAAAATAAATATTTAATGAAAATTCGTCTCCGGTTATTAACTCAACACTATAGATTCATCGGTGGTTCAATGTAAAAGTTTCGCCCAGTTTCTGGGTTCTTGTTCATTTAACTGCGAATACACACGGGCCGGCCTGGATCAGACACCAAGATAAATCGCGATTCCTTTAATAATGATTTACGGCCACTATCAACGCCCTTTCAGATATTTCACGCTTACGCGGCTCGCGCGGTCGGCCTCACTCTATCTCTTAGGTGGCGGTGGGCAGAACCTCGGGGATTCTCACCCTCCTTTCACACCCAGCAGCAGTTTCCGACGGCTTTTCATTAAAATATGCACCTAAAACTGCGATCCGCCCACCCTATTTTCCACGCACGCTAAAAGCACAGCCGTACATCACCGAACTGCGAAAAGGAAAACGAGTGAACTAAAAAAAAAACGAGAGAAGAGAGGATATGAAACGCAACCGGAAATTCCGGTAAATATTTACATGCGGGTCATTCCGAAAGTTTTCCGAACACATCCTCTGCACGACCATCCCTTGTTCCGTGTTGTCGATGCGGAACGGAGTTTTTCATTTCGGCTCGGATTTATGCGGAAACTTTTCCGCGAAAACCATTTATAAATCAGTTTCACGGTAATTCATTCGGCTTGGTGCGGTTTTAATGCCGTCATTTCTCGCCTAATGGAGCTCAGAAATATTGACACGATTCCAAGGAGAGAACATAGAAAATCGGTATCGCAATTTATACCGTATTATATCAACGTATTCCACTCTCATTTTTTTTTAGATTTATTTATAAGTTCATTTTTTTCTGTGAAATATTGATATAAATATAAATAGATCATTTAAAGAGTTCAAAAACTAGTTCGAATTCGAGGATATTTCAAGCAGAAAGACATCATTATTTTGGGCCAATAAATATGTTGAAATAAATAAATTTATCAATAACTTACTTTGTATTTATACTGATCACACATTTACAATCAAAGTTTATATATTATAAGAAATGTCTTTACAAATTATTTATTTTATAAATGAAATGATGAAAATAACACGACTATAGATAGGCACTCTACTGAATAGTCAAGATTTCCAGCGTATTAATTGTTCTTTTTGGAACTATTATAGATGTTCTTCAATTTAAGGTCAAAGTTGAAAAAAAAACTTTTAAGTTATTAATTTTCTTGGTTAACATAAACGACTCAACCATTGCAATTAAATATAAATATCGACGCTTTCTATCAAACTTCAAAATACTATATTTATGCCTCGATAAAAGCAAGGTGATATGTTCCATTTTTATAAATATTGTAATTTAAACTGATGAATGATCAACGAACGATTTCCGTCTTTTCGTTTATGGAAACCATTTTAAAAATCATGTTCCACCTTATTTTTTTCCCTTCCTCTCACTTATTTTTTCTTTCATTTATGATACGTGGAGTCTGCGTTTGGGACGTAATTCGTTCCGGCGATGTGACACATATAAATGGTCCGTGCGCTCCCCGGAACTCTTCCCTTACTTTCAGCAGACCATGCGAGAATCTGATCTCTCCTTCTCGAGATTTTTCATCCCTGCCCAAGCGCATAGACTCACATACAAATGGAATAGTAATGATTATCAAAAAGGCATTAAAAATTCCAGTCCCGTTCGATATTCCTCGCAGATATTTAACCCGAACCTTGCAACAATCAGTCGAACCCATTTCATTCAATTAGTGAATCACTTGCATGTCGCATTATATAATCTAATTTCAGTTACATAATTCGCAATTTTAAGTATACATACATTTAATAAATATAAAATTTAATTAATAAATTACTTAATATAACAATGTACAAACTGATATCAGAAAATTACTAACACGCTTTAATTTTGGTGGATGCGCCGGGACAATGTTAAAAATGTCATCCTTTTACTAAAAATTGCGAACTTAATAGTAAAGTTTTTATGTATACATCTAAAAATTGTATTTTTTATATCTATTTCAATATATAAAGTATTGTATAAATCTATTTTAGAAAATATTATATACTGTACAGAAACAAGTTAATGAAAGTATCAAGTCAACAAGGGAATAAAAATTAAACGAAAAATTAGATGAAGTTAATTTGTAAAAATATCAATTATGTGTAATAAGGCAATGAATTGCAAATAAAAAGTATTTTAAGTAAAAAAAAAGTTTATTTATGTACATTATGTTTTATACATTCATTAAAAAATACAATCACAAAGAGCATTCATATTAATAATAATCAACAATTATTCCGCACCAAATATATATTTTATTATTAATTATAATTTGTTTGAACGTCAAATTTGTCAATTTAATGAATCATAAATTATAAAGCACCCATTAATATATTATTTTTTTCTCACTCGATATTTATTTTTCCTTCATGTTTTAGTTTACTTTTTCAGTATAGTTAATTTTTGTGTTTCGTTAATGCCAAATTCAGGTGCATTATCATTACGCACAGTACAAATAATTAACGTATTAAAAATGCATTTTTAATTAATGTTTTGTGGTGGACGAAAAACGCGCTTTCCGCTCGCGTTTTCCGGTTTTTATTATTTATGCGGTTTGTGGCACTCGACTGCGAAGTTATTGAAATGAAACTCATCAACGTGCGGGATTAAAATAAATGCCACGTTTCGCACCGGAACAACAAAGGATTGTAATTTAGTTAAAAGTGCAATGCGCTAAACACAACACAAAGTTTCGTGCAGTTTGTGAGAAATGAGGGCCATTTCATGTATTCTTATAGGATCAAAGTTATTTTTGGAACATTTATATGTGTTTTATTTATAATTTTACATTTTTAAAATGAAAATGAATTTAAAAAATATGTATTGAATTTGTTGTAAAATGTTAAATTATTCTGTATGGTAATACTGAATAGATTTATTTTGAGCAGGAATAAAACTCTGGGATTGTAAAAGTAAATGCAATGCTAGTGCGTTTGTAAATGCATTTGCAGGAAGAGCGGAAATACGAAAGAATGGGGGGTTTTTAATTCGTCGCGTTTCGGACGCAAATCCGGCGCAATTTAAACATCGGTCGCTGATTAAAGTGCGGAAAAGGAAAAGAAAAACTCAATTACACTGTATAAATAGCGGCGAGGGGCACATCGTCTCGGTGCGGAGCGAAGGACGAAGGAAACCGGATGAAAAGGGGGAAACGAAAAGAAAAACACACACACAGAACGGAAACGGGAGAAGGAAAAACTTGGGCAAAGTGAAAAGATCAACATAATAAAGTGCGCCGTCTGCCGCCGACTTTAATTCAGCGACCCACAGAGACCGTCCGATGCCCTTTATTTATACCTTTCGGTTATTGCATGCAGCGTACATCCGGTCCTTTCTAGTTCTCTTTCTATCTCCAAGGGATAATCAAATTCCATTAATTAACCACACGCAGAAGAAGCTGCAGTAAAAGAAAAGCAACAGTGCTAATGGATAATCGAATTAAAGAGGATAAAACGAAGATGTGAAGCGTCGTGTTCCGTTTTACATGTTACTATGATCGGATATGTTGATGACACTAACGTTAGTGTTGTATATATTTTTTGGTGATATGAATAGGAAAAATATAATAGGAGATGTCGTGTTCAGTTTTTTTTTATAATCTAAATATTTTGATAATCTAACATAGTTTGATGAAATTATGACCCTGTTTTACATTTATTTAAGACATGAAATTGTAGTGTAGTTATAGGAGACTTCATTTAATGTAAGATTACTCTGAAACCAAATTGTATCTTAACTCTTGATGACACAAAGTTGAAAGATACCATGTCCCATTTATTTGGTGGTTTTTTGTACTATTAAAAAAAAACGTATAAGGGAGATGTTGTGTCCAGGTTTTAAGTTTCTTTTCTATGTAAGATGAGAGGTGCCATATCTTGGTTTTGATCAGATAGTTCTGTGAAGATAAAAGTATCCCGTTAGTTCTAGTACAGATATAAGATCACATTTTTTCACGAAATAGCGAAGAAAGCTGTGATTGGAATTCAATGAGATAAATATCGGAAATGTTTTTTGACAAGATGTATCCCATTTTGTCGAAGACATGAAGTAATAAGTTGAAAAAATCCAAAATATGTCAAAGTTTTTTCATTAAGATAAATACGAGAGATGCTGTAACCTATTTTTGATTAATCAATGTATTGTTTTTGGGAGACTAAGTGAAATATTGTGTGCAATTTTTTTGACGTGACGAGGTTCGTATGTAATGTGTGTACCACAGCCGAAAACCTTCTACGGCAGTTCTGAAATGTGATTTTAATTTCCGGTCGGTCACACGCCCACATATTTCTAGAAACGAAATGGAATCATTCGATGCGAGGAGAATAGACAGTGCCCGAAAGAAGAAAAGGAAAGGATTTCTCGTCATTATTATACATTTACAGTACATTTCATTTATCTCCCATTCGGTGGCGCTACAACATACCCGAAAAAAGGAACACAAACAAATAGAAGCAGTACAGAACGGAGGATGCATACATACATTCCGTGAACCGCAAATCGTCGAGTTTTTCCACAAAATTTACTCTTTACAATTTCCCGAGCTTGCGAAAAAGAGCATTTATTGCGTCCTCTTAATCTCCATTTTCTCATTCATTAGTCGGAGCCTTTATGCACGGTTCGATTATTCAAATGGAATGCGAAACGAAATGAATGGACAGGTGGGGAATTGTACTTACGCGATAAGTTAAAATGAGAAAAGAAAATGGGTGGAAAATGTTTCGTTTCTCGTAGACGTTGGATTATTTTCCATCGGAACGCACGATAATTACACGCCAAAATGTATCAGACGTGTAATTATAGTCAGAAGCATGAAATATTCAAAGGTTTTTAGCGGTGATTCGGGAAAGTGCCTTTGCCACGAACATATCACTCTCTCGCACGATTTGACATTCAATAAATCGATTTCTTCCTTTCTTTCACAAACAAAAATAGAATACTTTAACACAAATATAATGAAAGACTTT
Source organism: Nicrophorus orbicollis (assembly GCA_018845635.1). NCBI lineage: Eukaryota > Metazoa > Arthropoda > Insecta > Coleoptera > Silphidae > Nicrophorus > Nicrophorus orbicollis. The sequence continues at coordinate 122,870 of JAFMTC010001625.1, read as the reverse complement.
AACACTAATATAATGAATAACCTTAGACAAGCGTATTAAACACATAACTTTATTCATTTTACTTTTTAAACAAGTTTATATATACTTTTATAATAAAAAAAATTTGTACCTAAAAAATGTATAACCTTTCATCAACTATTTATACTATAGTTACTTTTAGGGATAAATAGTATATAATATGAAATACATAATTGTTTTTTTTCTTATTTAAAAAAATCATCAACAATTTAAACATTTATATTTTACAAATTATTCATCAACTATTTAAACAATATATAATGTTATAATGTCGTCACGTAAAATATCTTGGAATGCATTTGGATAGACGACTCAACTGGAAGAAACATATATGGACTAAGAGAAAGCAATTAGGTATAAAATTCAGCAAACTGTATTGGTTGCTTGGAAGAAAATCAGTGCTATCACTAGACAACAAACTACTAATTTATAAATCCATCCTCAAACCAGTTTGGACATTTGGAATACAGATGTGGGATTCAGCGAGCAACTCCAACATCGAAATACTACAGCGATTCCAATCGAAAACTTTGCGCACAATTACCGATGCACCTGGTATGTCCCCAACAGTCTTTTACATAGTGATCTACAAATCAAAATAGTGAAAAGTGAAATTACAAGCTATAGTGAAAGGTATCAAGGAAGACTCCAATCACACCCAAACAAACTAGCTGAAAATCTTCTAGTAAAGCAAATACAAACATACAGACTTAAAAAGTGTAACATTCTAGACTTACCACATAGATTTAATTAATATTTGTATATTATATAAAATTATTATAAGTTAATTTTTATAGATGGATACTGTTTCCCATCTAGATGACACTTGTACCGCCAACAAATTTGCTTAATGTCCTATTTGTGATAGATTGTGAATAAATAAATGATATACAAAAAAAAATAAAATAATGTCGTATGCCGGATGGAATATATCTGGATACCATGAAATAATTTGTATTTGTCGATGTGGAGTCCTAGTGTGTTTTATGGCATGTTCTAATTATAAGTAGGTGTATAAAATAAGTTTTTATTGGTAACGATTACAATACGAGTTCTAAGTGTATCTTCCAGTTGCTTCTATCGAGACTAGGACTAAGTTATAATTATTAATAAAAATTACAGAATAATATTTGGGGGTGGAAACTATGGTTGATCGTAGGGTGTGTGGCCGGATGCGAGAAATCGTAAGGTTACTCTCTCTAAAATAAACAATCTTAAATCTGGCTCCTTATGAGACACTTCACGCCAGCTGCCATCCCTTAACATATGGTTAGACGAAGTACAATACCACTACGTACGAATAAAATGACTTGACAATGACTTAAACTAAACTGACATAAATTGTAATTATAAGAATAATTTAATTTAACAAATTTAAAGGAATACAATTTTAAATTAATAATTCAAAATTAGGATTTGTTGTTTCTAATATTTTGAATTTTTATTAAAACTCTTTGAAATTCATGTATTAATTTTACAAAAATTTTCAGTTAATTATTCATTGCAAAATTTCAGCTAAATTTTTCTTTTGATGTTTGGAAATGTACATAAATAAGTTATAGATATGTGTAGTATTGATAACTGGACATGTTATTGATAAGCAATTACTATGAAGTAACATATCAATAACAATGATTTATGTGAATTGGTGGATCGAAACTGTATTTACTCGACACCGGAGTGTTTCAATAAAATATTAGGAACAAAAAGGACACATAATTGTTGGGAGCAAGAGGTAGTCAGTCGACGGCACTAATAAATGTATTAGCTATTTTTAGTAGCAATATGTCGCTGATTTTACTAGTCTGCGTCACGCTATCTCATAAATTTACTTTAATAACCGACTCCCAAAGTACGTCAAATAAATCATCTTGTATACAAACTACTACTACACGTCTAAAGGCGCATTTATTCCCAATCCACTTGCCGTTCCACAACCACCGACTACATTCGTAAACGTGCACATACACACCACCCACACACTCGAGCAGCGACATCACTTCCAAATTAATAAACGTAACAGCAAAGTTTTCACAAACTTTCAGAACCGATTCCAGACGCAAACGCAATTCTTTTAAAACCATGTTTTCGCTACTCCTTTGACCTACACGAATAACAAATATTGTACTCTCTACTCGATTGCATTTGGGTTTCTTTACAACTTTATAAACTAAGATTATTAGATGGAATAATATTTAAATCCTTTAATTATCAAATAATTTATGTTTTTAATAAGTATAATATGTTATAAGATCAACTATGCAATTGAGTGTTTTCGATGCAACGGAATGATTCCGAAGTTTTGCGACAATGGTCGCAGAAAAGTTATTGGATCCGATTGACGCAAACTCAACGGGATTGGAATCGCGTAATTTTCCTTCCAATTTATTTTACTTTTCGTCGGACAAATAAAAGTGCAGGGAAATAGAGAGGAAAGGAACGAAGGAGCGAAACTACGAAGAGAGGAGAAACTACCAACGGAACCATTCAACCATTGTTCCCTAATCAATACTTAATACCACCAGCGTCTCTGCTGCTACATTACATCACGTTACTAACACTTCCACGGTTATATCCATTACAAAACTATTACTGCAGCTCTATTCATATCTCTCAGCCTGTGCTAAACGTTTAATATATTCCAACTCAATTCACGCTACTAATAATTGCATTGATATTTATAATTCAAAAGCGGCTATTACCGAACACTGAATAAAATATGAACTAAATCACCCTTTAATTTCTGCAATGTGAGCGATTTTGGTCTATCTAAAGAAATATTGGTACAAGTATATTACCTAGGGGTACATCTCACAGATACAAATATTTACTTAAATTTGGGATCAAGTGAGCTTACTTTTTTAAATGAACAGGCAGTGGCTGGCTTGTTAGTGTAAGTGCGTTAGCTAAATAAAGAAGTTGGATGAAAGGAAGAAAAAAGTGTACTTATATCAATAGTTTGCTTGAAACAGTTTCAATCTCTATTTACATCTCTAAGCTTGTGGAAAATGTTGAATATATTCCAATAGACTATAGTTCAAGCTATCGAAAATTAAATAAAATATGTATTAAATTACTACTTCATCTCTGAAATGTGGGCAAATTTGGTCCAACTAAAGAAAAATCATTTTTAATCGGTCAAAGTACTTTGCCTTGGGGTACACCTCACAAGTAAAGAAATTTAGGCTTAAGCATACTTGCATTAAAAATGCATGAAACTGTTTCCATTTGTTCATCGGACTCGAATAAAATTGAAATTATATTACTTCTTTTTTTGACCTAACCTCATAATTCACGTTTGTTTCAGCTGTCGTCCGCATTCAATCGCGGATCGGAACTTCGGTCTAACGAATAAATTATGAATAACAGTTTAATTGTTCACGGCGGTACATTAAGTTCCAATAAATCGCGACTCGCATTATGCGAACGACCATTCATCGTCGACGCCTCGCCTCGCTTCATTATTTATCGGGCAGCGGATGCTTCCGGCATCGCGATTCCAGTTAATGCCCGGCTATTTCCAATCCCTTTTCCCACTTCATTATAAAGTTGCATGCACACTGTAAGCACACTGTAAGTTTCAATCAGGTATACCCATTACTAGAAAGTAAACGCTGTCAGTTCTATTGCTACCACTGTCATTGTCAGTCAGTAACTATTGGTTAAATGATGGCTAACTAATTATTTTTGAAATTTAATAAATGGTAATTAGTTATTATAATTTGAAAGGATGGATTAGAAATCCAGAGTGTAATTGTAAATGTACGTTGATTTTAAATCTGATAGTTTGTTGACGAAAAGTATTTTAAAAATTACTAGTTTCCATATATATTTAATTCTACGATATATTTTCCTATCAAATGTAAGAAATTTATTAAAAGTTACATATCTGCTATTTTTGGGGATCTTGCTTTTGATTTCTATTATCGTAAAAGATAGTATAATTTAGAGATTATAGGTAGACGTTTCCAAGATATATGTTTAGTTTAATATTTTTGTTCTTACGCTTATTTGATTTGGTTGGAAACTGGATATCGCAACACAAAAGGATGAATGTGTGCTTACAATAGTTGACTTGCATTAATTCTCAATGACAGAGAAAAAAAATGATACAACTATTATTTTTATATAAATTCGGATAGATAGAAACCGGATTTCCGGCACCGGAATCCGAATGTGTGTATGTCTGCGCGAAGGCCCCAGGCGTGCTACAAGTTACAATGTCAACTTGTATCAATCAATTTGCGAGTCCAATAATGCAAGCTGACGTAACTATTTACATTCCAAATATTGTTCCTTGCCGAAGTCCGGAGGGACGCACGCGCATTGTTTGCACGACGACAATAAATTTTATTTGCGAAGGGCATTACACACGTAATTGCCCTTTTCCAACGCCTACCATGAGGAATGATTAATTCACATACACACACACATCTAGGAGGCCCCCAATAAAGTGAACGACGACGTCATAATACACGTCCAATCATTTTTCATACATAATAAATGTACTTTTTATCAGGTCGAACGCCTTTTTCTTTTCACTTCCTCGCGTTTCTTTCCTCATTCTCTTCTATTTTTCTTTCATATTTTTTCTCTCTCTCGATCTTTTCTTCCCTTCAAAATAAAAATGTTAATGAATCACACCACCATGAGAGGGGGAGATTCATTAATTAGATGTTTAACAAATTCAAAGATCGAATCCTCATTTCAGCATAGGCTTCAATTGTCTCTTTGATTCTTTCCACCTAATGAATCTAATTATTACTTGTCTTTAACGCCTTGAAAAAGAGGGAGACACTCAATTTGCTTTGTTTGCAGATCCAAACGATGACTTTGTAAGTCACAATCTAATTGGTTTCGATCTGCTTTCATACAATTTTCATTGAAATGTAATATAATCCAAGAAAAAATATTTTAGTTTCATTTAAATATTTTCGAAATGGTCAATAGATCTTTGGAAAAATACGATATTACTTTTTCATATTATAACTATTATAATTAGTATACTATTTGTGTAATAATTTTTGTTATATCTTTTATTTAACGTGTAGTAAAATATTTTTGGTTTAGTAATGGCGTTTACAATCTGCCATGTCACGACTGTATATATGGTTGCCGTATGACGGCTCAGATCATCATACTATAATTTGCTATTGTGATTATTTTAAATATTGAAATAATTTATTGCAAATAAAATGAAATTCAAGTGAAAATAATATAGAAAGTTTTATTCTTTTTTCATGAAATAGTAGTAGGGTCTTCAAGTAAATGGTACGAGTAAGTACATAAATTCCCGAATGAAGATAGAAGGTTTCAGAGATATAAACTCGCTATCTTATTTTTAGTCTTTGTTTACTTTTTCTTACTTTTTGTTTTTTCTTTCTTCTTGGTTTTCCGGTGCGAGAGTGCAGTGGCTTTTCGGTGTGAGAGAACGGTGGGCGCTGGGCGGAGTTGGGTTCGGGTTTCACCAGGGTCTCGGACCAAAGTTTATTGGAGTTTTAAATTAATTAACATTCTTGTTATCTATCCAACGGTCCGGAAACGGAAATCGTTTTCTTGCGGCGTCGTTGGCCAAGTGCGACGTCGCTTCCTGGTTTCCACCCACGCCACCTCCTTCTCCTCCTTCTTTTCCGAAAAGGAATGTTGTTCGGAAACAATTGAAATTATTCAGCAAGTAAAATCACCGAGGTGAAATCACCCATTCGAATTGGTTACCAACATTTCCTAAATAAAAACACGAAATACATCGATCGTCGCTTCGACGTTATTGTTGACAGATGGCGTTGTTTTCTTTGTTCTCCGCGCCGTTATTTATTTGCCGGGAATAATTTAAAGGGTGCGTATGTATAATTCGATGAAAACCGCAAACACGAGGAGGGCCGTCCCGGAAAATCGGGAGGCTCGTCACGAACTTGAATCCGATAACAAATAAAATATAGGCGGGACGTGGCCGCAGACCCCCATAACTCATATATGGGCTACGTGCGAAACAGAATACCCACTCACCCATGCTCGGGCCCGAAATTGCCTATTCTGATTTTTCTGCAGCTTTACTTTTTGTGGTTGTTTTCGTCTTATTTTTTATTCCTCCGGAAATTAATTTTTCCCGCTCGCCGCATGTTTAATTGAAACCGAAATCGTTCGGTGTAGAGTTTGGTTGGCAACGCTCACGTACTGCTCGTTCTCATGACCCCCCTTTGCCCTTTTTGCCCGACCACACCAAAAACTTTGTGTAAATAGTAAATGGAGCCGACGCATTTGCATACGAAATTATTTCTTAATAAGTTCGTTCGTTCGCTCGCTCTCTCGCCGAAACACACGTTAACTCGATTCCTCGCTCGTTTCCCTAGCTGAAGTCTGCAGCAAACCGCATCAAACCTTCTCCGAGAATTACTTAAATTTCATACATTTCCCAGATTTTCTCTGCACACAAACACACACATACACGAGGCGCATCAAGAAAATCCATAGACTATCTGCAAACAACAGCGCCATCTGCATGAAATATATACAATTAATAGCAATATAATAATAGACGTATAATCTATAGGTCTTTCCAGCATTAGCGTTCTTTATATTTTTCCAATGTATTAATTTCTTTTATTCTATTTTTTTGTAGTTGCTGCATTGTATTTATTATTAATACAAATAGCACATTTTATTAACATTAAATGATTTCCTTGGATATTCGTACCGGTATTCGGTCTTAATAGCGTGTTAACACAGCGTCAATATTTGCATAGAGTTAACTCTTTATAAAGTTTTAAATTGCCGGACGCGTTCATCTGCGTTTAATACGACGTTCGTAAAATTCTATTTTCTGAGGACGAAGACAAAGAAAAGAGGAAGACGTAGCGAGAAAAAGAAGAATGGAATTAATGGGAAAGAGACGCATCTTGTTAGACGAAACTTTTGCCGACGAACGGAAACTGCATGATCCGATTTTCGGATTACCATTCGTTTTTTTTTGTTTGTTTTGTTTTTGTTTCAGTGATCACGTAATCCTTAGATCCTTGCAAATTGTGTATTAGGGATAACAACTTGCTTTAAAATTCCAATGAATTTGGTTATATTTCGATAAACTGCTTCAATCATTTTACAATATATTTAATAATATATCAAGAGGAATATTTATTCTAAATAATAATTTAAAATATTTTGTTTTAAAGTTCAAATTTATTAACTATTAATTGAATTTCATAAAAGAAGTATTATAATTTAATCAATTTGATAACAAAATTCATGAAATCAACTTATTTTTACATGTAAAATCTGGTTTGTTGTTGTTTCTCATTGTAACACAAGTAAAAAACCCGGCGCATCCACCAAATTCGAAATTACATTAAATTAAAGAAAATCTCGAAGGTTGTTAGTTAGGCGATTCATAACCGTATAACTTGAGTCATGTACAGATTGGGGGATACAGGTTCGAATCCTGGTCGTGCAGATCCCCAATCAAAAATAGGATACAGGGTCTTGTGATTCTAACAGTCATCAAGGACCAGTTGTCAATGGGTAAAAGTTCTAAATAAGTGTATGCACAATTTGGTGATTTGCTGAATGACCGAATGGACAGATTGTAAATGTCATTGCATAGAGACACATAATCAAAATAAAAACGTTTTTAGTTAAATAATAGCATATTTTCAATTAAGTAAATATTTTTTCAGTTTTTCTTGAATGATGATCAAAATTCAGGTTCTTTCCTTGGAGAAAATGAAAATGTACTAAAAATACTGAAGCTAAAACTATGCGCGCAATGAACAAGTTTTAAATATAAAATAATACCAACTTTTTATTATTCAAAATAAAGATACTAAGATTTTATATGTAACATGTAGACTCTTAAAAAATTGAGTTAATAAGATTTTCTGTTGGAAGGTGGAGGATGTAGAGATTAATGTTAAAGATATGTGTGTGTATGTGCAAGTGTATTGATGGATTGTCCCTTTACCGTAAAGTTTATCTCGTCTTTGTTCTTGGTGTGAAAAATGATGGCCCTGGGGCCGAAAGAAAGAAACGAGTTTGATATTGTCTCGCTGATTGCGACAAACGTAGCGTTCGGCCATTATTCAAGATAAATGAAGATTTTTAACAATAACCCACACACACCCACCGACAGTCAGCCGACGCCGAAGAAGAAGAAAGAAACGTCGCATTCATTTCATCTATTTCTTAGAACATTTCTCTTTCTTGCTCCATTTCTTCATCCACCGCAGCATTAAACAGAAATTAGGAGTCAAAGGTGAAAGCAATAAGTCAAATCGCTTTCATTCAAATTGAAACTACTTTTAGTCGTTTTATTCTTTACAATTTAATCCATAAATCAAATTATATTTATAACGATTATCATAATTTTATAATCTATTTATCAGTTGATTTATATAAAACGAAATCAAATTTATTTCCATTATACATTATGAATTAATTTATGTGTATGTTCATTGACCTATAATCATTTTTCATTAGTTTATTTCTATAATACAATTTGCATATAAATATTGATTATATATTAATATCTACTTATTTTATTATCAAATTCTATGCATATTTTGTTTAAAATTGAAAAGATCTTTTTGTTGAGTGTCTAAAATAAATGCATATACATTATATTTCACATATTCCAAACGTCCGTACTATGCGGATCGAGTGAATTATTAACACTTAGTCGGAATCCCCGTTTACGTCTGATGTAATAGAGTGTAATTTTATGCAGCTGCAGAAAAGGCTTGAAATAAATATTAAGCGACACACCAGTTGCCTCAAATTTTCTTACACCAATTAGATTGAATTGGATTGTATTATGCAATTACATAACATACGTGAATTATATAACAAGTAATGAAAAAATAACGTGTGAATTTTAAATCTATTACACATCTTTTCAAGTATTTTTTTTCTAATATATAATTAATATTTATTGATTAAGTTTAATTCATTTCACTACTTTCTCAGTTACATCTGACAATCAACGCCATTTTCATATAAAAATCAATGCAAAAAAAGTTAATCAAATGTGAAAAATATTAAAAATAGTAATGAAATATTGTGAAAATCAAACCACACACAAGAATTCTAATATAAATAATGCAGAATACGAGTAAATTACTCATAGCAGGCAGATGCGTCACTATTGACGGAGAACATCTAGTTTGCACTGCATTCTGAGCTAAGCACGGTTGATTAATTAATTAATTAATAACCATCTATAATGCAAAACAAATAAGCGAACCGAAACTTCCGACGTATAACGTAAATACCATTAGTAACTTAAATGGAGGAAACTAAGTTATGTGTTCGGAATTCCGTGAAGCGAAAAATAAAATTTGTTTAAAATAAAAGTATGCAAATAACAAGCAGTTCATTTATGCGCGTAGTTTTTACTGAAATACGTGCAAAAAAATAGTATGCATGCAAGGCATGAGACCCGAAACTGGATTGCAATTTGTATGCGAGGATGTCCTCCCTCCTGCAGTCGAAATAATTTGATTAGTCGTCCTCGGCGACGACGACGAGGATCCTCTTCTATCCTGGAAGTAGTTGGTAGTAAAGTAAATTATTACTGCCGGTGACCAGAGAGTATCACGGAGTTGTAAAGTCATTTTGACGCGCATTCCTTGACTGCTAATTGACCGTCCTCCTGCATGCGAATTACCGTCGCTTCTAATCGCGTTTCGAAATGGACTTTGGGCTTAAATCTTTCTCCGCAAAAACGACATCCATTTTCTTCATTTAGGATATTTATCCGATGACGGTCAATCCTTATTTGATAAGTGATACAAGATGTAAGTTCTTTGTACATCATAAATAAACCCTATCGACTTTATACAAACTTAATTAATACCTTTTGTAGATGTTCGAACGTTTCTGCATCAAAAAAATCTTCTAATTATTAATGAACAGTCGACAGACGTCTCACTTGGAAGAAGCACATACGTCTACCTCTGTTGACAATAAACTGCTTATCTATAAAGTCATCATAAAACCCATATGGACCTATGGAATCCAACTTTGGGGATCCGCCTGTAACAGCACTATTGACATAATACATAGGTTTCAATCGAAAACGCTAAGATCCATAACCAATGCACCATGGTTCTCAACAAATGATTACATCCACCAGTACACGAAAGTTGGAACTATCAGGGAAGAGATAGGAAAGTTCAGCATTAGCTATCAACATCGGCTGGACGACCATCCAAATCAACTCGCAAACACAGATTCCCACAGACGAAGATTGAAGCGATTTAAGCCACAGGATCTTCCTGTATCAAAAATAAATGTTTTCTCGTATAAAAGTAAGTGGACCCAAAAGATATTCTTGTAAAACATTTATATCTTTTCATTATTAATTAAATGCTTATGATTTTTAGTAAAAAATATTAATATATAATCATATGTTTTCATTATCTAAATTAAGGATTAACAATAACCTTATAATGAATTAGAAATGAAAATCAGTCGATGAGAGAAAGTCAGCTTTAAATAGAAAAAAATAACAGAAACGAGTGGATGTACGGTGTTTGTTATTAATGAATTGCAAGTAAAACTTTGGCTGCTCCTAGCTAGATGAGTAATATCTTTTTAAAAGGGCCGAAATTACTTTTAAAACTTGTTAAAACTTCGTAATTACGTAATTGAAAAAGCCTACCTACACGAAAGGAGGCAAGTGAAGAAGAAGAAGAAGAAGTAAGCAAAGAAATAAACAAAAAAAAGGAAGTAAGGTGGTTATGGAAAGGGCGCTGCGGAAAATTAAAGCGCGAAACGATTATTATTGTCATTCGGTTTGTTTCCTGCTTTCTTCTTTCCGTTTCGAGAAAGAAAGAGAATGAATGGTTCTGTTATCGATTGAGAGGAGGGGTGGAAAACCGCCGCCGACAATAAAATCAAAATATTGGCTGGCCAACATGCGGCGAAAACAGTCTTAAATTTCCTACGAAGCTTTTCAAAAGGAGGGTCGTGCGGGTGAGGGTGAAAGAGAAAGAGAGAGAGGCGAAGGGTGAGATTCGAAAGAATGATGTATACATTTCGAACTGCGGCTGCCCAGGAAATGTAATTGGAAAGTTTACATCAAATATATTTTATTGCCGGTAATATCGTTCCACGTAACACAAGAGCACACACGTCCTTCTGCAGATGCACACACACATCTGCGCACACGTACCTCCATGTATACGTGCATGCACACACGGTCACATACATGCAACCATGTTGCACACATACATGTGTACTTGGATGCACACACGGTCACATACATACATAAATGTATACGTGCATGTATACAGAAGCATACAAACACATTGACGGTTGGGATCAGAGACGCAACGAAAATTACGGCCCCTGCGCCCCCGGGCGGATTAAATGATCGGTCCTTTGGTGAATCGAACAACTCGAGGAGAATCCCCGCAATTGATATTAAAGAATTCCGCCCTCGGCGCATCCACGTCCTATCATCATTATACGAGAAAAGTGGAAAGAGTAGTAGAAGAAGGAGTGGAAGACGCAGCAACGTTCGGACGAATTTTCCACAGATAATGTCATTCGGATGGAAAGGATCAAAACGATATTGGACTTCCTATATATATATATGGATTATCATCTGCTACTATAAAATCGTTACTAGAACGTTGACCTTAATAAATTTAATAAAAAGAAGAAGTTCCATTTTATTCAATTAGTTCAGGTAGATTTAAGTATTTGTAAAAGTACATCAGGTTAGATTAATTTATGTTTAACATAACATAATTTAAATTAATAGAAAAATGTAAATGTAAATTTTCAAAGAAATGTTATTTCTTTCGAATTTGTTGACAAACTGAAGGATGTCAGTAAATTTGTTAGGTGTTAGTAAAATTTTAAATAATTTAAATTTTCAATTAATTTCTGTTGAGGTCGGGAATTGAAAATTAACTGCTTTTAATTGATGCTCAAAGTTACGTGAGTTAGTTTAAAATATATAATGGACATTGTTACAATTTGAGTCTTAAGTAATAGGGGAATTACGGTTGGTTTGGGGGCGACGTAACGCGAGGCGGTGGATGAAACAAATCTTCTGGGAGGAAGGGATGTGTGTTATAATGGCGCGAAGTGTGAATGCTGATAAACTTGTGGAACTAATTTGCAATTTCGGTAACGGAGCGAGCCGTAAGTGTGCGCAAAACTGGCGGAGTCGAGATCAGGAGTGGCCGAAGTTGCAGAGTGGAAACAATGCAGAGGGACCGGTTCCACTCCGGATGGCTTATGTCTGGCTTTAAGGGAGTCCAACATAGTTTGGCGTCGGCAGGATGTGCAGGATGAGAGACACAACGAAGGCGAGAAGGGACAGCTACAGTTCGGACACACATAGCAGGAACAAGGCTCAAGGATAATCCGGACACACACACATACACCTAAGCAGCAGCAGTCCAGCTGGATCAAAAGTTATACGCTGCTACGACTTTCTCATCCTACTTCTTGTTACTCAGCGTTAATCCATGACCGTAAAACTTTAATTAATATCCTCCCAACCACAGATCCCAATTAATAAATGGTGCTGCTACTGCTCCTCGAGAGAGACGCAAAGAAACTCGCTTTTTCTTTGCATAGTCTTTTTCTTCCCTCTCACTTCCCTTTGTGCCTCGACATTTCCACGCTTCTTCCTCCGACCCGGATAAGTGAGTTTGCTGTTCGGTGTAGGTATATATGTATGAGGAGTCGAAGAAGGAAGCAGGAAAAAAGTGGTGGAGGAAAGAGCGGAAAGGTAAATAAATATATACCGGATCAGTACCGGAGTCGCTGTTTGACAATTTCCTGAAGTAAGCCACAAATGTATCCGCATATAAAATTCCTTCAAGAGAAGAGGTGGAGGATGGAAGGGGATAATGTAATTTGGGTTCGTCAGAGAAAGCAGTTCTCCCGCATCCCGGGTGTATTTAAATGGGAGTCGCGATTCGCTATATGTGTGTGTCTGGTTGTTTTAGAAAGCAGACTAAATAATACAAGAAAAATAACTATTTTCACTGAGGACTCTAAATCAGAGAAACGTTGATGAAATTGTTTGAAAGAACACTAAATGCGAAATGTGTGTAGAAATAAAATAAAGAAAGTATATTATAACTAAAATACAATATTTAAAAGCTTTAAACTTAGTTGAAATGAAAATGCAATTATGATCACTTAATCAACCAAAGGATAATCGTTGAATTTTTGATATTATTTTTATTATTATTATATAATATCTGTTTTAATTGTAATAGTTAATATGATTATTATTACGTATTTAATTTAATTAAAAAAATGAGCAGAAAGACCTAAGATCAATTGATGTGTACAGCAAATCAATTTTTCTATGTATTTGTTGTTTTCATTTGAAATATACAAAATTTTAAATTAAAATTAAGTTAGAACGTAATCAATGCGAAGTGCGAAAATATCATGTCTTTTTATTTTGTTTAGTGGGTCAGTTTATTTTGTTTATTTTTATGTTTGCACGGATTTTGTAGTGAAGAGAGACAACTCGACACACACACGTCTGAAGTGAGCCGGTAACGACGTTCGAGACGGGAAAACCGGGCTAAGAATTGACAAGGAGGTGAATTTAATCCGGGATCCGGTCTTCTGCGATGCACCGTCCGGATTACAAAGTGGCACTCTCCAATTGCCGACTCGGCTTGATTAACGCAGACGTAATGCGACCGCCACAGCCGCCTCCGACGAGAATACATAATCATCCATCCATCCAAACATATAAACATAAACAGTCGACGATCGTCACCATGCACGTCACTTCAAGTTCCTCTTCTGTTTACGTCAGATAGCACGAAATTCCAACAAACACGAATCCTCTTACACTACCTGCTTTATTGGTGAACTTCAAGAACTGGAAGAGATGTGGAATGAACACCTTGGCTCACAGCTGCTGAACACCTGCACTTGCAGCCGTGATTCTATAACGTACTAACAATCTATATAATAAGTTAACACCTGCACCTTGCAGCTTCGATTAAAAAATGAGTTTGAGTCGTCAAAGTCGTCAAAATTTGGGGTCCCGGGTTCAAACCCTGGTAGTTCCAAATATTTGCAGCCATCAAAATGAATTAGTTGTCAATGGGCAACGATTCCGAACAAGTGTCTGCAACGACGTGGTGATTTACAAAATGTCCGATATGGAAGATTGCAAATATCGTTGCACCAAACAAAAAAATATATAAAGAGTGAATTTGCAGTTGCGTTTCAAAAACGATGAAATATTCGATATAAGGAGTCAATACAAGCATCTACAGTTGCGTTTCAAAAGCAATAATACATTTCATATAAGGAGTGAACACCTATATATAAAGCTGCGTATCAACTTTAGAACATTTTTTATATGTGGACAATTAGAATATTACGTTTCGATTTAAATATATTGAAATTACCATAAATTGTTTTATAAGTAATATTTTAATAAACACATATATTTGGATGGATTTTGTATACGAAAATCATCTATTTTGTTAAGATTTATTAGATAAAATATTATAAAAGTTAATAATAATAATGTATATTGTAATAGTCATATAACAGATAAAAAGTAGATATATTCATAAAATAACAGTGATAATGAAACAAAGTAAAATAGTAAACTTTGTACTCTATTAACGATAGGTTTTTCTCACTCTAACTATAAAATATTAAATGATAATAACAAAGTTTGTTTCTATTTCTTTTATATTCCCTTTATATTTTTCTTTTAGCTTTTGCAATAAATATGATTTTTATGAAATATTAACTTCCATTAATTTTTAATATGTTTATATTATAATAAAGAGTAACTATTTAGATATGAATACATCTTGTTTATGTTACTTTACAGTATTAAAAACTTCTACTCAGGCCTCAAAATCCTTTAGCAATGCAATACTGTCATAAATAGAACAACATTTGTACAATATATGTACATTTATTCCAACATTTAAATAACTAATAATAAAACTGAGAAGAATTTTTTACAACAATAACGAAATTTTCCAAATTTAGTTTTAGCGCCATCTAAGAACAGTCAAGAAACTATATTAACCGCATTAATAATAAGATAACTTGAATTAGAAGTTTGAAATTCGGGTCTCTCCTAGGAAATTCGTAACGTATTTTAGTTAATAATATTTCTAATAAAATTTATTGCAGCAACAATAAAATGAAATGAAGAAATTGAAAAAAAATGTTATTGCTATTTACAATTTTCTGACCTAAGTGCGTTTTTTGTATTGTTCGAAATTTGCGTGTCCAATTGACATGTGATATTGACGAATCGCATTCGACTGTTGAGTTTGCGGTTTTTGCTGGACGGTAATGAGCTTCGGAATGCGATTTACTGCAAAATGGACGGGCGTGTTTGCGCATTGTTGTTAATAATTTGCCGGGGCCCCGGATGTGTGAATAGAGCAAATTGCTAACCGGGATTAATATTGAATCGTATTTAGTATTTATCCTGAGCTTTGTCCGGAATTCGGTCGTCGCGGTCAGGTCGGTAGATGGCGGAGCAAACAAAGACCGGTAACGAGCCCTGATCAAAGCGTGCGGCAAACTGAATTTGACTGCCGGCCGTCCCGTAGGGCGTTACTCAAACACACCACCCCCCTTGACTTTAATTAAATCAGACCTTACCTACAAACAACAACAACAACGAATTTCATTTCTGCGATTCTCCTTGCCTTTGCTCTGAATTCGGAGAGCTTCTCAGTTCTGTGAGTGAAAAAAGAAATGTTAGGAGGAGAAAGAAAATAAGGGATGAGTTAGAGTGGAAGCAACTATCCGAATGGTAAAAAGAATATCAGATAATTCACTGAAATATTTAGGCTTTAATGCTGTTGTCTGCTTCGCTTTCTCTTTTCCTCTGTGTATGTTTGTATCGCACCGTTCTCTTCGTCTTCTTGTTTTTTTTTATGGGTTAATAAAGAAGAGAGAAATGCGGCTCTAAATGTCAGTTTGTTTGCCCTACAAAATATCGTGGAAGATGTATGGAAGTAGATATGAAAAGAGAATTGCAGCATAAAGGAGAAACAAAGGCTGCAGACCGTGCGCGCCCCCCACGGGAGGCCGAACGTGAGACCTGAAGAATAAAACATTAACAGACTTTGCCTATTCACCCTTCGGCTCACTCTCTTCTCTTCCTTCTCCTATCCGTACAATTCGAGCACCTTCCTCCATCTTCCTTTCTCTCACTCTCCCGAGGCCGACTTGATCTACCATCCCCCAAACTCTATCTGCTTCCATTTTTTATACAGATTCCCATATAACTCAACTATTTCGGATCCTGCTTTATTTAAACAATTCCTCTCTTTTCTTTCTTATATCTGCATCTTCCGAGACCCACTGAATCATTCATTAGAAACGGCAATTCCAGATTTCCTTACAAACAAAACAAAATCCTTAAAATTACCATAAAACTCTTTCTTCTTTAATTCATAAATATACATAATTCTTGCTTCCTTTTTCTAGCTAATTAGAACTTGATTTCTTAATTTCAAAGCTTTTTATGGTTTCAAATTGAAAATTATTTTTGGCACAAAGAAGTTTGCACAAATGGAATTTATTTTTGTATTCTTTTTCTAAGTTTTTATAATAATTGTTTTAATATCTGCATCATCCATGGACCCAATGAATCATTCAATAGAACGGTTGAAAGGAAAACTGCCTTACAAAGAAAAAATCCATAAAATGGTTTCGTCCTTAATTAAAAAATAAACTTAAATGTTGCATTAGCTCCCAGCTATTTTTTTTTGTTAATTTCAAAGCTTTCTGTGATTTTGAATTAAAAATACTTTTTAGGCAGAAAGACTTTTATTGATTGATTTGAATATGTAGAGTTTTGAACAATAATTGGATCTTTTTATATATAAATTAAAGATCATCATTATAATAATATATATTAGGAATTTACATTCAATACTTTTCAGGATTCACCTCAGCTCGCAAATCAGGAATGTATTGAATTTTCTAATAATGTTCATTTTCACTTATTCTGAATTACATATGAACGTGTAATGTACGTTGAAAAAGAGATTATCTGCTATTAACAAATACGTTCAGGTTAAATTGAAAACGTGCAGATGTGCAAAAACATAAATTAAAAGAAAAATGGAACGTTCATTAACGTAGGCGAACAATGCGAACAATGATTATGCGCTCTATTATGGGTATATCTGATGTTGGAAATGTCGAGGTTTGCGCGGATTCACGTAACATTATTAATTACTATTTAATTATCTTTAAGCGAATTGCAAATCCGCATAAATTCCGGCACGTTGATTAATTACGTGCATTTCTATGCATTCCCTGCATTTATATATCATGCAAATACATGCAGCATGTAATATTTTTGAAAGTGTTTCCATTGGTATGGAAGAAGGAATGAATGGGAGAAGGGAGGAGGTGAGGCAGGATTCGGTGGCCGGTAATAAATGTCGTTCACTATTCCAGGGTCGTGTCCGATAGTGTGAAGATAACGACATTTTCGACATGATGACGGGAAACTAAGAGACGGATCGACAAGAAAACTCCGGGGGTTGAATTTAATCTCGAGACGCGCGCGCGTGTGTTTGTGGATTTTCAAGTAGTGTTTACGTATTCCTGGAGGGTCGATGGGGCCTTGTCTCATCAGTGCACACACTCACACACATTCGTATCCAGAATCCAGACGAGAATGGAGCCAGGACATTGCAAGCGAATAAAAGGGGAATGAAGATATGACTAAGAGTGTGTAGGAGAGGGACAGAGATAGAATAAGAGATCTGTGAAGCGAGAGAGAGAGAGTGAGAGGTGCGGGGACTATCCTCCGTATCATGGATAACGAACCCGGAGCAAGAGAGAAGACAGATAAAGCCTTTGACTCACTTGATAATAGACACGTGGATTACTTTATAATTTTCCTTCCTTCCTCTTCCATTTCCTTCCTTCTTTATATCACCGTCCCTTTCATCCACATTACTTCCAATTCACCCTCCGGCTATTCCTATACAACTTTCACATATATCGAACATATTGTCATGAAGGTCTAGTCCTGAAATTTCAATAAACAATTTATTTAAACGCAATATATAAATAAAAAATATACAATAATCTATTCACAATATATTTTGTACTAATAAATTACATTTAAAAAAATGTGAAAACTTTATTTGACAGTTCTTTTTAATAAAATAATAAATAAATACAAGCAATTATGAATATTTATTAAATTTAAGCCAATTTCAAATGAATGGAAGGGATGAATGCAACCAATTCTCCTTTCCACTATCCACCAAATATTTTTCTCTTTTTCTCTCTCTCTTGAACTCTTCATGTCTATCCTTCGTTATTCGAGTTTAAGCATGCATGAAATATTAAATTCGACGCACTCGAAATACTTTGGAAATCTTAATGCGATGCACAAACTGGTAAGTTTAACTTGGTATTTTCGTTTTGACAAAGTGCGAGTTGCTCAGTGCGGAATGGTCGTAAAAGGAAGGACGATGATAAATCGTAGATTTTCTTCATCGCGGAGCACGTTTCGAAAAGTTCAAAAGTATTCGTCAACGTGAAATTGGAGTTTCCACTCACTCTCCGGTCGCAGATTAAAACCTTCAAAAATAAATTGAAAAATAAAAATATACTATTATACATTTTTTTGTAACGTTCTTCTTATATTGAAAATATATAGTTTAATCTTTCAATTATGTTAGTTATGTTCTTTTACTAATTATTAAATAAATAATTGAATAAAATGCGAAAACAGTGCTTAGTTTTAATACAATTTTATAATTAAATTTATGAATATATCATAATTAATATAAGTTCATTTGAAAGATCATAGATTTATTATTAAATTACGTATTTAGTGATATATAAAACATTGTGTTTTTAACGAATTGTAAAGTTTCAAATAAGTTTGTATTATACATTTTGATATAGTAATTAGAAAGTCAATAGTTTTGTCTTTCAATTGCATATTTGATGACCTAACTGGATTAAAAATGAATCAAAATAGATTATATATAGATATAGATATATATTAATACTAAAAATTTAAACTTACTGAAAATCTCATTGGTTTTTTACTATATTTAAGATTTGGATGCACATGCAAGGCCTTTTGTAAAGACATCAAATGTAGTACAATTTTTAACGATGCACAATGCAGAAGTCTTTGATGTTAACTGACGTAGTGGGAACATGAAGATTCGAAGAAGTAAAAAGTATTTCCATGTATCATCGAAGGAAAAATAAAACATGATAAAGCAGACAATAACGATATTTCTTGACATGCCTTTGCCAAGACAGGATCACGTTGCCTGCCTTGGAGCAAACTTACAACCAGAAAGAGAGAGAGAGAATAACAACAACAAAAGGACGGAATGGGATAACAGGTTGAATCCGATGCAATGCATATTCCTTCACAAATGTATGTCTCTGGAACTCCCAGTTTCCAACGTGATTTAACCGACGTGCATTCCGATACGTTTGTGCACCGCGTTTTTGAACGTGCTGAACTTACCTTGCTTGCTGAAGAATAAACAAAAAGACGACGAAGAAGAGGAGACCTACGGAACCGGAAACAGGCTGGTCCCTGAAGCGAAACTGTACCGTCTAAAATAGTATCTGCAATTTCGCTGTTGATCCTAGCGTCTCAAAAGGAAATATTACACCTGTCCTATCTCCCACGATATTGTTCAACTGTAATATATTTATATTACAACGCTCACTCCAAATATATGTACATCTCACTCTCTATATATAAACATATGTAGAGATATATATATAGAGAGAGAAAGAGGAATTGGGAAATGCGGGGCAAAGGAAGCTCGTTTGATGCAGATTTCCAAAAGATCGGATTAGAAATGAAGAAAAACCCACTGTATCTTTCCCACTTGATTTTTATTTTTAAAATAAAGTACATGTATGTATATATATATTTTATATAATAATCATATATATGTAAGAGTAAGTCGAGAATAGAGTAGAGTAAGTATGATTAGGAACGGGGGAATCCGGAAATCCCCCACACGGCCCTTACAAAATAAATACATTATATACACTTACACGTCTAGCCATTACAATAATAATAATATAATACTTAATTAGTTTTACTCCAATCAATTTTTTCTTCATTTTGCACGTGCAAATCGTTTTTCTTTTGCTCCAATATTTATATATATATATATATCTTATTTTTATATTTATTTTCTTTAAATAATCAACAAAATCTTAAACCGTTTACGGTGAAATCTCTCGATTTTATTTTCATTCTTTTGTATATAGAGGACAGCACTTTGCATCGGCCCATCAAAAGAAAAACGAACATCTTCTTGAGCCCACTTTGATCTCAAATCATATAATAGCTCAAGAAAAACGACCGTTTTCCGATGTGTCGATTTCACATTTACGCTAAGTAACAAAGATCGGCTCGAATCGCCTAAACGTTAATTAATTATTAATATTTTTTTTCAATTTAATTTAATTTCCATATCATCATTTCATTATACATATATATATTTATAATTCATTTATATAAACTTTTCTCTCAAACGTTTTTCCTCGTCGCCGATCATCACAGGGAATATACATATCTTTTTTTAATTAATATTAAATTATTTACAAATGATGCGAAAATCAAAAATTTTTCTTAAATAAATTTCTTTTACACACATTTAGCTACAACGAAGTTTAGTTTTTTTTTTCTCTTGAATCGCACGTTTTAGTCTTAATTTCCATACATCAGTATTATCTTTTCGAGATAGAGAGACAACGATAATCCGCCCCGGTTATTAGTAATAACAATATACAAATTTAGAAAGGTTGGCAGTTATTACGATTAATTTGAGACTAGAAATAGGTTTTCTGATTGTAACGTTACATGCTGCTTCTTTAATTGTTTTATTTTTTTTTTGTCATTCCAATAGTTCAATTAATAATATATACACAAATTATTAGGAAATTATAAAAGAAAATTACTTTCATTTATTTTTTCCCAACTTCTTTTCGTTCCTATTCGGTTTAGTGCCTTATGAAACTACCTTTCTCGTTTTCTGAAATATCGAATACATAAATTTTGCCTTTATTTATTATTTAAGTAAACTTAATTCGAAGCTAACAGTAGAATCAAGGAATGTTTGTATTTATTTTTTTTTCGCGAATAAAAAAAATAATCGAGAAACAAAAATAATTGAGGAAATTAAATGTACACTTCTCACTCGGTCGCACTTTGCTGTCCGTAACAAAATCGCTCCAGTTTTCCGCTTCCGGTGATCGAGGGTCGAGGAAATTACCTGAAGACGACGAGTAGGGCGGCGGCGAAGAGACCGGAAACGGCGCAGGAGGCGGTGAAACGGAAGATGCTGCTGCTTCCGGCTGCTGCGAAAAGAGAGAAAAACATAAATGAAGACATGAATATTGTTACTCGTGCGCAGAAGTTCGTAAAATTGCACGAGGAGGAAGAGCGTATAAAACAGAAGTAGTTTTCATATTCGGGAGTCTTTTGTGTTATTTGCATGCATCGAGGAATGGAACGAACTTCCATGTCTTTTACTTCGTTATTTTTCTTTTCTTTTTGGGTGCCGTTAAATCTGCCTTCTGCACGAAACTGGAAAACCCCTTTTCCTTCGCCCGCGGTTTTCGTCGGGCCCCGGAGGGGAGGGAGGTTAAGAAAACTGAGGCAATCGTCAAACGGTGGAATGGTTAAAGTTTCAAACATGTACGGATGGAATTTTAAATAGATAATAAATATAGAAGGGGATTCGAATTTATTTAAGGGGATGTACATTTAAAATGGTCTCTGAACCTCAACCCATTCCTCCGTCTTCTTCTTTCACTTCGCTCGAGCAAAACCCGACATTTGCATTGCACCCAGACTTTCCCCATTGTCCGCCCGACGTCTTCATTGCCTTCCCGACAGAAATTTTATATGTCTTCATGCAAATTTCCCTTCTCTCTTTCATAATATTTACAATGGAAAGTACACTTGCATCGCATCAACGTAACGCGAATAATCCGTTTAAAGTACAGTTTAAACGAATATAGGTTACGTTATTTTTAGGTTAGCTTACCGTCACGTCAACAACCACCTAACCTAACAAAGCTACAATAGTTAGATAAATTACAACAGCGTTTTGTTTTAATTAAATTAAAAACATTTAACAAAGTTTCCCGTTCGTTGCATTTCCTTATTTTGAAGTTAGATTACCGTAACATAAATGGTCACGTAACCTAACCTAGTAAACCATTTACTGTATTTCGTTATTTTTAGGTTAGATTACCGTATCATCAACAGCCACACAACCTAACAGAGCTACAATACTCAGATAAACACCATTGTATAAATTAAATTAAAACCAATAATCAAAGACTCTTGTTCCACGTATTTTAGGATAGTTGCCTTAAACTCAACGACCATCCAATCTATCAAAGTTACCTGTTCATTGTATTTAGTTATTTTTAGGTTAGATTACCACATCATTAACGGCCACCTAACCTAACAATTTTACAATAATTAGATGAGTAACAACAACAACGTTTTAAAGTAAGTAAATTACATAATTTAATATTTTCTGTTGACTATAATGATATTTACTGTAATAACAAAATAAGGGCAGAAATACCTATCATTTACATACTTTTGCAGTAATAACATTATATATGTTTTTAGTTGTTGGTAAAATAAATATTATTATTAACAAATTCAATAATCAATTTTAAAATTTTACAAAGGGTAATTTTACTATTAAGTGTACCTTGAGATAACAAAAAAAAATAGTTAAAAAGTTCTTGTGAAATTTGTTAAGTTCAGCTTCATTAATTTCTTTTTAATATAATGAAAAATAAAAAAAATCTCGGCAGAAAGATTGTCCGAATAAATATGTTTAAATAAAATAAAACTCGGAAATTACAATTTGTAGGTAAAATCCACTGAGAATGAAATGAGCACAAACTAATTTATCTAGCTAATAGGATCACTTTGAACAATTTTTAGCTATTACGTTCATAATTTAGCAAGTTCTCTCGGGAAATCTGCGTATGAAAATTCAAAGTTAAATTTTCAGAGAGTCAGATGAGAGTTAAAAAAAATATGTTAACAAGTCTATTACAGTGTATTTTTACAATCATTATTTACATAAATCATTTCTAATTGGCGATTTATAGCCCTTTTCTACGTGATAGACCATTTTTCATTTCTTTGTTCAATATTGAATAAAATATTTGAGTTTATATTGTTTTTGTTTTTGTTGGTACAATAAATGTTACAATTATTATTATTACAAAAATATGACAAATAATTGAAGTTTCCGTTTTAACAATTTATCAATGAATTTTCAATTGTAATTCGTCATTTACCGAAAGTGTTATTTTGACAAATTATAACAAAGTCTAATTCATTCATTTTAAGTCCTTGTTTGTAATTAGTTTGAGAAATGAATGGGTAATATATAAAAAATTGGCAGCAGATAATACGTTTGTGTATAGAAGTTTTGTTAAATCGTATTTACAGTAAAATTCGTTGCCAAATCGCTGGACGAGCAGCAATAACATAGAACAATGGATGGGTCGTAAATCGTGAATGTATCTGGTTGGACGTGTTCCAAGCTGATTTGGAAATCAAGGTCGAGAAAAATGGGTGTGAGGAGGAAAATTCCTCGATTAAATTCGGTCAGATATGCGAAGGAGACAGTCTGGCTCGAGATGGAAACAGCAGTAGCAGCAGCAGGAGGAGACGAAGATGGGTAAATCCCCAGGAACGATAACGCAGGTTATAGGTGCGTTTTCGCTCTTCGTTCCTAACATGAATTCTCGTGTGTGTGATGTTATCAAGGATTCGTTCACAAATTTCCAACATACAGACGCACACACGGAACGTCCTTGGCACCATCTCTACCCTCCATCACCCCCCCGAAAAGAGTAGGCGTAGTCGTAAATTTTACCCCCCAGAAATGGATGCCCACGTTGCAGGAGAAATGTATTTATGAATACTCTTGGCCCTGCTCCAATATATCTGTTCATACATACATGTACTTATGTATACATACACTTATGTACCTACATAAAGCAGACAGAGAGAGAGAAGCAGAGATAAAATAGTGCGATGGAAAAGAGAGGAATGCAGAGGCGCGGATTCGTGCGGTATTTTTTTATCTGGCGCCGCCACTGGAATCCGATACATCAGGATTCGAAACAATGTTCGATGCAGGGGTGGGCGGTGTTTTCCAGGGGATGAAACGGTTTGGTAGTGGTGTGTGATCTCAATTCGCGATACCCGTTCGGCCAGAATAAAACTGTGTCAGAAGTGTGAAAATCGAGCTGGGAAAAACTAGTGCGAAAAAAAACTGCGCGGAGAAAATAGAGAAAAGTGAAAAATAAAATTGGCCAGTCGACATTTGCTTGTGGCGGCAGACGAACTGGCGCATCCGAACAAATGCAATGTAAAATAAAAGTTATGCAGAGAAAACACAAAGGAAAAATTTTGTAAAAAAATAACCTTAATTTTCCTTTCAAATTTTTGAATAAATCTTTAGATTTATTCTATTTTGTTTTGGTCATAGCAGTTAAAAGGATTTAACTTATTTTTTAACAATTCAGTCTGTAAAATATTCTGTAATTCAGTAAAAAAAAAACTATAAAATGACACTCCAGAAATTTTGTAGTCATTCTATTCAACATTTTGAAAAATTATAAAAAACAATTATTATTTCTTTATTAAATTTACATTCATATTTTTTGAAACTTTCAATATGCCTACTAAATGTTTAATAACAGATTTCGAAAATTTCTATTTACAAGTAATATACTGAAAAAAATAACTAACAAAAATATTTTTACAATGTTTTAGGAAAGTTATTACATACAAACATTGTTTATATGCCTATTTAGTGTACTATTTTCAATTATACTGCTAAATATTCAATAAGCGATTCAGAAAATATATTTTTACAAGTGAATCAATAATAAAGTGAAAAAAAATAATGGTATACAAAAATCAATATAAACTTCAAGTTTTCAATTGAAATTATTAAACTTTATGAAAACTATATTAAAACAAACTTTGTTTATATACGTCTGTGTGACAATAACAGTACAAGAATATGTTTATACGACAATTACGTGTACTATCTTCATTTTGCATACTAAATATTTAATAAATGATTTAGTAAATGTATATTTACAACAAGCAAATAAATCAGTAATAAATTGAAAAAACATAATCCAAAAAATATAAATATTTCTTGAATTTTCAATCAAATTATTGAACGTTTACAGAAATTTATTAAAGAAAATGCTGTCTTTTCGTTTGCTTATTATATTTTTAGTAAATAATTGGGAAAGTCTGTTTTTTTTAATTAATAATATGGATTTGCAATATTTCATTTCTTATTTAATAAAAACCCTTCCATTGTGGACAATATTTGATCTTCAAATTTACCATATTTTCGTAAGTTAAGCACATTTTTGTATAATAACGCTCTCAACGTAAATTTTAATGACACCCGAAAGTTTTTTTCCAAAAAAGTCCATATTTATAATAATCAGGTGAGCATTTTTGCCAACTTTTTTCCCTCACTGAAAGTTGCGTTAATGAACAAGTTTTAATCCTGAATAGTTTGAGGCGCGACCGGGGCTAAAGCCTAATACCCCAATTAAATTACCGTAACTGCGCTGCTCCAGCAACATTTACTCGCTTATGGACCAACGTAATCTTAATTAAACGCTGCAACGGAGAGAAAAGGGTTTGTTCACTTCCTCTCTTTCCGTCATCAAAACTTATCCGTACATTAAAATGTATGAGCGAGGAGAAAAATGCACGTATGCAAGGGTTGAACAAAACAAAAATGGAAACATAATGTAGGCTAATGAAATTTTCGGCATTTGCATAAGGACGATTGATCTTGATAAGAGCACTTAATTGCATGTAGATTTTGCAATTAAAACTCGCCTCGTGGGCGTCGGGTCATAAATATTTAGCCTCTAATTTCGGCTCTTTGCGTTCCGTGCGCATAGTTCTTGTAATATCTGTTATTTGTTACGAGATTTCTATCTCTGTTTAAAGTATGGATATATCTATAAGAATTATATCGAAATCTATTAGAAATATATTATAAATGAATGTATTATATCTGAATTTCATTACAATTTAATGATATTCTTTCAAAATAACTACGAAAATCTCCAAAATTCACAGTGGAAAGAAATTTGTAATATCTACAAAGCTACAAAAACAAATTACAGAAATTTTATACAAATTACCTATCAAATGTTTATATACATTTTGTAGAAATGGTAACTTTATTGAACTTCAGTAAAAATGAAAACGTTACACTAAATTTATAGACATTTTTAACAATTATTTTATAGAAATTTTATATAATTATAGTCTTTGTCTTTGTGTAAATTTCATAGAAACTTGATAGATATTTGGCAGAAATGTTATAGAAATGTTTCTCACATTTTATATAAATTTCGTAGAAATATTTTATAGAATTTTTATGGAAAATTTATTACAATATTTTTTAGACCTTATGGAAATTTTAAAGAAACTTAATAGAAATGTTACAGATATATCATTTTTTATTAAATTTTATGGAAAAACTTTATGTATTTTTTAGACTTTGGAAATTTCAAGAATTTTAAGAAATATTACCTACATTTTATATCATTTTTTATACACTTATTTTATAGAATAACATTAATAACTGTAAGAAAAGGGATTTGGCAGGAACTTTGTGGATATTTAAAAGAAAGTTTAATAAATACATAAGATATTTTCATTCAATTTTTATATAATTTATTTATAGAAATGTTCTAAAACTTTGTAGATTAAGAGTTTGTAGTAAACCATATTATATCTAACCGTTATATCTCTTTCTATCAAATATCCATACTTAAATCTTCATCAAATCTTCAACTAAACAAAAACTTAAACTAAATCGTTTGAACAGAAAATTATCAATTCAGATAGGAACGTACGTGGAATTAATTAAACTACGGCCCTTCTGGATGCGTCGGCTGCGGCGGCTGTGTCGCACATTTTCTGTGTGCCCGAGTCCCAGGTTTTGCTCCATCAATCGCAATTATTGCAAATTTTCCGGATCGCAATTTTCCGGCACGAACGGTCCTCTCAAATGCGCTCGAATTTAATTAATAATTTTTGCGAAAAGGATCGAATCACCTGCATCCATTCAACCATCCACATCCAACGTGCAGATTAGCACACTGATTGCCATTGGGTGCAGCGGGTTTACGCCCCAATCCGAAAGTTAAATAATTCCGAACGATTTCAATGCGACCGGTTTTGTATCAAAATTGCATACAATTCGTTGTTAAATTGCAAAATATAACTAATCACTTTACAATTGGATTACAGAAAAAAATAAAATAAATGAAAATTAAAACTAAAACAAACATTCAATACGTCGATTAATTTTAATACAATTCCATCAGAGGACTAAATTTCGTAAATTTTGAAAGAAAAAAAATCAATTTCAACAATTTTTCTAATAGTAAGTATAAAAGTGAATTCAATTATTGATAGTTTAGAAAAACTTATTTTGGACCACATTTTCTGTGGAAATATGTAGAAACTTTTATAGACAATTAATAGAAATATTGTTATTCTCATTGCGGAGTAAGCAATACAGAAAAATGTTAACTTTACTATACGTATATGAGTATAGTTCAAGATGTTATAATAGACTCTATTTAGTAATGCCGTATCGAATCGGCCATGTTACAATTGTATATGTGGTTGCGGTTTGTAGTTCGAATCACCATACTAACAAAACCTATGATATTTGACGAATCTAAAGTCAAGTAGCTATAATTGTATTAAAATAACAAAATTTTCGAACTTAGTTTATACAGATTTAAGTGGTCTATCTATTAAAATCTTTCTGTATTAATATTATGTGAATCTTCAATTAAATTTCCTTCATTTAATTATTTTCAATTCAATAGTTTACATCAAAATTATTTTCGGGTTGAAAATTGTTTTGCAAGAAGCGTTCGAAAAAGTGATGCGACGGTGTTTTTCCCCGTCGATGCTTCGGAAAAGTACCCTTTCCAACTGCAAAACGTTATAAACTTCATCATTTACAAACGCATCGGAGTCGACGAGGTGTACTTTATAATCCGAAATGTTTTTGCTGCAAAGCCCACGGCACCCGCAAAACAACAACAGTTCCCTTCGTCTCTCTCGTAGCTTCGTGTTTCCCGCATCCCTTCCTCTTCGTCTTTCTCGTGTGCAGAGGGATGAAACGCTTTCGTATTGCACGCCTACATTTATTTATATTATTCGGATCAAGTGGCTGTAGTAATATTACGAAGACACGTACGTCCCTCAACCCCCTTTTACACTCCGACTCTAAATGAACCACTCCAGTATTTATCCGTGCAAGTACGATAATTAAATTTAATTAAACCCCTGCGGATGAGACGAAAGTAGTGTATGTGTGTTGGATAGAGATGGGAAGATGATGAGTTTGAGCGAGCGGAAGGGAGAAAGAGCGGGAGGAATTTGTCGGAGGGCTAATTTCATTCTCCGACATAAACTTCCTTAATTTCCTAAGTTAAACATCGAATCGATTATTACTATTTACCGAGATTCTTTCCTTATTATTTTCTTCGGATTCTCGCACCCTGGTTTTTCGCCCTTAACGATTCTGAATAATTCAGATCGCTGATCGATCTTCCTCCGCTTGAATTATTTACAGTTTAATTCCTTATCCGACGGCGTATATCGGGAATTAGTACCCATGAATCTGTTATGAATGCATTAAGATGTCGATTTATACGAGGAATAGCTCATAGCAAATCAAAAATAACAAAATATTATGCAAGTTGCTTTTTCAAAAAAAAAATCAACCATCGATATTTTAATATCAACTTTTTATTTTTTCATGAAACAATAATTGTAAATAAAATTTTTAACTTTCTTTACAAAATTTCATAAATTTATTGTCCATCCTATGCTGCACAATATACGATAATTAAAGTAGTACAATTATCATTACTAGATGGATTGAAACTAATTTTATAAATTTTGTTGCTATAGCGTATAATAATAGTTTTCTATGATTATAGGTGGAGCTTTCCTGTAATCAATTTGTTTACACAGCTGATTCGGTTTTGCAGTCGGAGATTAGAGGATGGTTCGCATTCCGTGAGTATAAGGAATACGGACACTTCCAATTATCGGCTAATCTATTAACCATCCGGTTTGATGCGCGCGATAATTGGACGTTGCGTGTCTGCTGCGTAATTCAATATCAGATGCAATCTAGCCGTTGGATCCACGAAATGAATGGATTGATTGCATTGTCTAAGCTGCGTGCGAATTCAGGCACGTTGATTGATCAAACTGTTTGAATGGAACAAATAGAATGGGGGTTAAATTGTTTGATACTATAGATTCAATTTCTTAGATTTATTTTAGATGATAGTTGATGATAGTAAAAAAAATAGACAAATTTATGTCAGAAAAGGAAATCATAAACTCTTTGAAACATTTTAGTTATTCTTGTTGTATCCAAATTTTATTGTAATAATATTTTAGTATTTTTTTTTAGATCTTTGTAAATAATACAATAATTAAGAACTTTAATATAATCAACGCAATATCATGAATATTTCCCAGGCAATATTACTGTTGTTTGATGCATTAATTTATGAAATATTTAGTAAATAAAGTAGAATATACAAATTATTATTGTTGTTATTTTGAAGTGGGCGATGTATATGTGTTAGGTTTACTATATATATATATATTGATGTGTATAGTTCACCGAATAGTAATAGACTCTGTTTAGTAATGGTGTTTAGAATCTGCCATGCCACGATTGTATATGTGGTTGCAGGTTGTGTGTGTGTTATCTGAGAACCATTCTTACTTGTAGAAATTCCTAACATTCATCAAACAAATGCATTTCAGAAACTAAAATCATTAAGTTCTTTAAATACTTCAGTTATTGTTAATTGTAAATACTAGTACCAACATGTTAATGTTATAGTCTTTTTTAATTGAGATATTTGTGAAGTTAAATACAATTAACCCAAAACATTTCTAAGTAAAAATATTGTTTTTTTATATGTGTGATTATTTGCATTAATTTATAAAATATTAAAACAATATAATGTATTAACGTATTAATTAAAATACAAATGCAGTTGTTTTATTAATAAGTAATGCTGGAAAAGGCTGAAACCAAATAAATGTATTTGAGAGAATTGAAATGGAAATTGCATTAAAATTGTAGATGAAAATAGTAATTTTGTAAAGGTGTGATGAATTATTTAAAGGACGTTTCGTCGGTAGATGTGAATATCTTTTTGTAGGGTTGACCTGAATTGCTTATATCAGACTTATTCTGTCATGCTCCTGTTATTGCTCCTCATTGTGAGTCGGGGCAAAGTGAAAATAAAGGCAAACGAAAGTCCAAGGGTTTTCTTTCAATTTTTTTCCCTTCTTTCGGGTAACTCTTACCTTGAACTCGATCGGCCCTGGATCCGGAAGGGGCGACGGTGCCGCGACTCTCAAGGACGGAGGCCCTTTGAGGCCTCTCGCCCTCGACGGACTCTTCATTACTTCGCCAGTAGACGGTGGCGATCGTGGCCAAGCATTTCAACTTCATGTCGCCCTGCTTGAAATGCTTCGGCTTAACGACGAACTCGAGCCCCAGGACGGACGTCTCCAGTCCCTCGCGACCAGTAACGAAGGTCTCCGGTCCCTTCAGGAAGCTCTGATCGGCGTTCTCCCCGTTTATGAACCAGTTCAGTTGAGCCGCCGGCTTCGACCTTCCCGACGTGCAGTTCACCCTCACCGTGTCACCCACCTGGTAACGGTTCCTTCCTCCGGCTATTCGCGGTTCCTCCTCGGGAAGAGCTGTGAAACAAAATCCCACTTTACTCACTCTGTTTACACTTTAGCACACACTTAAGTTAACTACAACTTAATTACAAAGGCTCACCAAAAATCAACAACTAAAGTGAACAAACTTTCTCAACATATTTCACTACAAACACTTACTAATGAAAACTCACAAAAATTATAGTTTCTAACTAATTATTTTAAAGATATAAAATATAATATTATAACAACTTTTCAAACAAGAAAACAATAATTGTTAGAATTCAAAAACAGTTTCTTCTAAGAATATTCTTTGAAACTGAAGATAATTAAAAAAGATCAATACTTTCTCTTACAATTCGACAAAATGATATAAAACTATAGTTTTATGAATTTATATTGAACGAATGCTAGAAATATTAAAAAATAATTAGCTATAATTCAAAAATATAACTATAAAGTGTTGATTCGTTAAAGTTAAAAAACACAACAAATATAATCAAATGATAATTAGTGATAATTCAAGAATGAAAATTCGATCCAATATATAAAGAATAGTAAATTCATTCAAATGTAATGATGTATTGAACAAATTTAATGAATATTATGAAAAATGAGCTATGAAAGAACTAGAATTTAAGAATGTTCCGATTTATCAATACGTTGAACGAATTCAATAAATATCATGTAGTAATCCTCTCCGCTCGCAAATTACAGTAATAAGTGTCCATATAAGGAACAATTGAGCCATTAAATGCAAAGCGAAACGGAAAATTGCAAAGAGAAAAAGAGAGATGTTAAAATGCATACATAAATTTGTAAAAAAAAAATGTAGTATGGATAAATATAATCGGGTGGAGGTTTTTGCAGGATACAACCGGCGATGTAATAAAACTTGAAATACTGCGAGCAGACTCCAGCTGGTGTCATTAATTAATTTTTAAAACTTTTGGCGCACATATTTTCCTATTATTATTATTATTTTTCGTGTTTTCCTCATCCTTTCTCTTCTCTTTTTTCGTATTCTATATTCACTTCCATTTCCATGGCTTCCTCGCAAATTTTAACGAATACAAACCGAAAAAAACTTTTAAAAATTGTTTTGTTAAAAAAAAATCCATTTCCGTTTATTTATATGTAGTGATGTAACTGTTTGTTTTATTGTTTCGCGTATTTGCAAGGGATTTATACAATTGCAGATTTTCATATCATTTTTGTTAAAAAAAAAACGTTTTAGAAAAAAAATATTGTGAAATTGAAATGATAAATTTTACAACAAATTCTGATTTTAATGATTCTTTCTAAATGATTCCATTAATTTGTAACTAATGTATTATCAAAGGTCATGGATATCCAATATTTAAAATAGGTATGTTTACTTTATATTTTCTTAAAAATAATAGCACTTACAAAAATTACAATTACAGATTTAAATTAAACAAATTAGAAATAAAAATTGCAATTAATGTATTGATTAGTAAAGATAAGAAATTACTGATTTTTATTAAAATGTATATGAAAGTTTTCTTTAACTGAACGGAATCCACTATTTCAAACTCATTCTCTTATGAATCTAATATTACTGTGAATCTATGAAAAGTAAAATTTAAAGCAAATTAAAGTTGTTACAATTGGAATTGAAAATATTTGAATTCAAATAGTAACATTGACAAATAGAAACTAAAATAAATAGGTAAACTTCTATATTTTTTGTTAGTTTGATTTTAAATCAGTTTATGAACTTTTCCCAATATTTTTTGCTCCTTTCCATGATTGTAGATTCCAGTACCATATAGAAGTTGCATTTACGATTGACACAGAACGTGAAAAATCGTAAAACATTAATACCGACGGCGATTTCAATTTCCACCGAAAACTCTGTTCGCTGTTATATTTTTGTTTGTTTGTTATCACAGATGGAATCTTCTATTTAAAAAAAAAAGCGTGAAACCAATCTGCATATATTGGTGTTACGTGAATTGCAAATACTTTCAAAAAGAGAATCGAGATACAAAAAAATCGACAAATGTTTTTTTTGTGTATTGGATTTCCTTTTTGTAAAATAAGTATTGTTACTTGATAATTCAGTTATACAATCAGTTAATTTAATTACGCAGAAAATAGAAACAAAAAAATCTTGAAAAATACAAATTGGAGAAATATCAAATTAAATTTATTTAAAAGAATATTAACTAAAAATAATACAAAAAAATCATGATTCGTTTTGATTTCATAGATTTAAATAACAAATTCTTAAAATGACTTTTCACGAAACTCAAAATTTAAGTTAATATAATTTTTCTTTTCATACAAAATATTAACTGCAAATAATTTATGATCGCTTTGAGAATGGAATTGAAGAGTTGCGTGTTTCGGCCTCGTTACGTTTTTCGTATCTTTTTTTGTGGTAATTTTCAGATCGAGATTGAATGAAAAAATTAAGATATAAAAATTATAATTAAGCAGTAGAAGTTGGATTTAATAGCACGAAATTAATGGAATTCAGGTGGCGTGAGCTAAGTTTGTTTTGTGGATGCGCCGGGTTAATACGTTTAAATGTTACCATAAATTGCTGCTCTGTGTTTCGTGGTTTATTTTAGAAAAGATTTATAGCGTGAATTTTATTACTTAATTAATTAATAGGAAAATTTTAATTTGTAATGAAATATTAAGAGAATTTTTTCAATTTATTTATTTCTGAATGTATTACTATTTAAATATCATTGTTTGTCCAAAATCGGTTAAATGGCTATTGATTATGGTCTTTTTGCCCAATAGAAGTATTTATCTATTATATTTTTTTCTAAAAATCTAATATTTTTCAATAAAAACTTGTATTTTCAACAAAAAGGCCAGGATTAAATAAAATTACTGAAAACATTAATTAATTTACTGAATAGTTGATTTTACTTCTTATTTTTTTTATAAAATTACTTATAAAAGCCTAATTAATAATGAATAATTTGATCTAATGAAATTTATTTTCTTCAATAAAAATCTTAAATTTCTAACAAAGATCACAATGAAAAAAAAATAAAAAAATATCCGATTTATGCAATTATTCTCACTCAAGAATTATAAAAGCTCATGGATTTCCAATGTTTAATTTCCAAATTTAATTAAAACTTCCTAAAGTACATAACAAAACTAAATGTTGTCACTGGGGTTCACGACATATTATATTTATAATCAAGTTAATAATTCTGAATTCATGGTGTGAAAAAGGCTAAATGTTGAATAATAAATGTGAAGCTGAAAAGGTCGAAAAAGGTTGATATTATTTTATTTTATATACACCTTTTTACATAAATCGTGCGAAAGTTTTCATTAAACTCTCTTTTTCTACCTTTCTCCCAGTCTCTTCGTATATATTAATTTCGGCGGTGGGAAAATGAAAATATCGCATTCATTAAGAAGACCGAAACAAAAATAAATTTCAAAATTTTTGTCATTACCGTCGCCCGCTCGATTCTGCGTTAATTAAGGTCTGATTTACAACACACCCTTTACATATTCATATATACCTGGCCTCAATTTTAATATCCTCGACCATATTTCTCGATAAAGAAACAAAAATGAAAAGAAACATCATTTATTATTGATTAGGTTTTTCGCAATCATTAAAAAAAAACAGTCTTTCCATGCACAATTGGAAATCGATTTCAATTTCTCTTACTTTAACTCAGATACACACGTTTCCTTCCCGCCGAGGACTTTTTTAACGAAATGGAATTTTCCGATTTTATTTATTTAGAGGGTAAGTGTGTATTATATATAAACTTGAAGAAAAAATTAAGAAATGAATAAATCATCTGCGGTCCTTTTTCCGTCCCTCCTTTCTGATGTTGATTCCGCTTATTTATTTATTTTGATTTTGGTGATGGGAATAATAATGACGACGATGCAAATAACAAGTACGGAAATACAAAACAAATATAGGGTTGAATAGAAAGATTTTTTTGCAGAAGCGTTCGATTTTTGGGGAAAGTAATAAATTTGCACGCAGTTCGGCCCATTTGATGTTGTTCTTGTTTGTTAAATACGGGATTCCTTCCTTTCCTCTTGCTTTTATGTTTTCAATTATTTATGGTTAATCAATTTCATGTACATAGCACTCTTTTCTAATGAAAAAATAATTATTGCTATTTAATTATTTCTGGATTTAAATTAGTTTACTAAATCTATGAGGACCATTTTTTTTCGTATTTATTACTTAAAAAGAAAAATGTAGATTAAAATATTCTTTAAAGAAAATAGCAAAAGTTCGATGAATTTTCTATTTTATTACGTAAAAACATCTTTATTTTGAACTTATTTATGTAGAATTATATATATTGTAGTCTAATTTGTGCAGTAATAAATATGTGTATTAGTACGTGAATCTTAAGTTTTAAATAAATTAAGTAAATTTACTGAATTCCATAATAAAAGTTATCGAAATTCCCTATGTATTATTACAAAAGAAACATATTTTGAGTTTAAACTTATTTATAGAAGTAGAGTTTATAGAAATGTTAAGACAATTTATTTTTATTAACATTCATATATTTATTAAAATTGCATATTAAAACTGCATTTTCAATTATATTTCCACGAATAATAAAAAAAACCGCAAGAATGTTATACAAAAAAATGAAACGTATTTCATAGAAATGTATTATGTAACAGCACAAAACAGATTTTCGATATGTATTTTTTTTCCCGATCGGAATTACAATATCCGCACGAACTACATAAAAATGTATACTTTTTTCTTGTTTTTTTTTTACAAAATCTATGAGCTAAACCAGAATAATTCAAATAATGGACAACAAAATGTAAAGCATTCAACGTGTTTTGAATATTCACAAAATCAAAGCTTTTACAACAATTATTGTAAATTTGAAACGTATACGTATAGTGTGGAAAAACTAAATAGGTTTATTCGAGAACTTTAAAGCCGAACAAAAAAAGAAAGGAAAAACATTTATAAAAGTTGTAAAAACTATGTTCTGGGTACTACTTTTTTTTCTCAATAAGTATTTAGTTTATTTTGTTGATTATTCTGGAATATATTTGAAATCAACTAGGATTTAATTAGAAAATTAATAATTAAGTTGAATACATTTGAAATTAACTAGAATATATCTAGAAAAGTAATAGTTTATTATCATATTTCAAATTTAGTACAAGTTAAGTAGAAAACTAATCTTTAATTTGCCTATAAAATAAATTGTTAATGTATAAAATGGAAATACTGATTATACATTTGTTGGAAAATACCTATTTAACAATAAAAGTTGTTGAAGTTTCAATTTTGTAATATTATTTTTTTTTCGTAAAATGCTTAATATTCGGATGAATTTTATTTTATTTCATTTGTATCAAGCAATCGATTACCTTGTTCTAATGAAATTAGTTCAAAATCAACTAATTCAAATTTAAATATGTTAAAAGATACTTCAGTTTTATTTTGAAGTTTAGCAAAATGCGTATAGTTTTTGAGGAAATAAATGTTTACGTGCGAAGATGTCGCATTATTTCTATGTCTGAAGGGTGCCATAAAAACAGAAAATTCAATTGAAGGGATAACAACACAATGAAAAAAAAAATGTAGGACACGGAATAAACGCATAAAACGCATCTTATTGGGGGGCCTTTACGACTGTCAAAAACGGTTACAATTTTTTGTATAGGCTGTGAAACGTTTTCCCAAATTAATTATCCAAGTGGGCCTCTTTTTATTTGTTTCGTAGCAAGTGTTATTTCTTCTTCAACAGCATTACGACCTTGTTGTCATGGTTACTTCGAAACACTATATTTAGTAAATCAAGTTGTTTCTCAGTATATAATTCAAAATATTATATAAACTCTTTCAAAGGGATTTGATGAAACTTACCAAAAAATATGTATTGTTTCTTCTATTTTATGATAGTAGTAATAAATGACTAATAATTTTTTAATAATTTGGAAAATTAATTTATTAATATAATGAATTACTTTTGTATATTAGTTGTATTTATGATTTGCATTCTATGATCATTGTGAGAGTAATATTGATATTCCTAGTTTCAAATGTAATTACTGACGTGCAACAATGTCACTCGGAATGCGTTTCAAGCTTCCGCAAATTCGATTCGAACTGTGGAATTGTGTGTGGGAGGGGATGTTTTGCGAGCAACACTTCTTGGAAGCATTTTACAAATGTAAAAAGATTAAACGCGCCGGGCTTTTCCCTAGGAAAACAATAAAGTTTATCTTCAATTTTACTTAGTGGTCTCGATGTGTTATGACGCGCTGTTTTCCCATCCGCTCTTTCACTTTTTCCCTCTTTTCTCCATTTTTTTCTTCTCCAATTCCTTTTCTTTATTTGCAGACGGTTAGTGAAAGTGTTTGCATATGCATCCAATCGGCTTTCGTTACACAATTTAAGCTCCTTCGGTCTAAGCTCTAAAGTAGCCCCATTTGTTACAGTTTAAAGTTGTCTGTTCCTTTCAATTTATTTGCAACATATTTTCAAATATTGATATTATTTGTTTTGATTAATAAACAAATCAGTAACTTTCAATTAATTCTTCATGAATTACAAAAAAAATAGAATATAAATAAAATTACTATTATGAATTTATTTGGACAAAAATTGCACACAATTATTAATTACTTAATAAACTTACTCGTTTCTTGATATTTCGCATTTTTTAAACTTCATTTTAAAAATATCTTTATTGTATATAAAATCTCATATATTTCTGTTTAACTAAGCTCTGTTAATATTTGGTTTAAACTCAAAATTTCGCCAATAGTTTATCGTATGAAATAGATGGTTAATAGTATCAGAATATTAGATCATTGAAAGCTTGTAAGAAGCTTACGTCTGGTGAAAGGGAATATCATTGTATAATGATCATGGTGGTAAAGATGAGGTTCTTCGATGCGATTTGCTAAAAGTTTTTATTTTCCTTATTCGAAAAGCTCGTGCAGCTCTTAATGCGCACGCCTGTCCTTGCATTTATAGGAGAGATTGCTGAAGATCTTAAGGCTGCTTTCAGCTGCTTAATGCTCCTTTTGTGCACGAGAATATCTATCCACCGTGCGAGTTTCAGAGGCTTTTTGAGCCGTGAAAATGATAATTAACGCAACGCTAGGGTCTTAGTGCAGTGAAATATTCGTTCTTTTGTAATTAATTTCCAATCGAAACTGTTTTGGAGATGGAGATGAATTGGAAGAGAGAGGAAGGAAGGATGATGATAATATGGAGGAAAGAGGGCAGGAATCGTCGTGAATAATGGCGTTTTCTCTCGTGGCAGGAGCAAGCAGCTAACCAGACGGGATTATGCCAGATTAACATAAGACACAGCACACAGCTTAACGTTGCCCTGGCAGTGAATAATTACCGGAACCCCGGGGGCCGACGGTCGGCACGCCACCGACGCCGCCTTTTCAGATTTTTCTTGTTACCTCTTCCTTTTTTTTTCTCCCTCTTTTTCATCCCCATCTTCCCTTTCACCCCCCTTTCGCCGACAGCCGTATAAATCCTAATCCCTGACGACGTTTATGCTAAAATGTAAATTGCACTCGTTCCCCCTTACATCATCTTCAGACGTTTGCAACGAAACATCCGCACTATACTACTCAGCGAAAACTACCGCTGTTAAAACTTTTCTACACGCTCGCACTAATATACAAACTTAATGCATGAAATATCATATTTATTTTCCTTTTATCTGCATAACTAAGTAACTTAGTCTATTTAAACTTTCAAACAATTATATTCAATTTCAGTCTGAATTTTCTTGTATATAAAATTTGTAACAAAATACTTACAAAACAAAGAAATAAAAAATATTAATAAAAACATTAATTGCAACAATAATTACAAAAAAAATCAATAAAATAAAATTGAAGAAATGTCATTTTTAAATATTTTCTTTTATAAATGATTTAAAACTAATTTAGTTCTAAAATTCTATAAAATAATTGATTC
Organism: Nicrophorus orbicollis; assembly: GCA_018845635.1. Lineage (NCBI taxonomy): Eukaryota > Metazoa > Arthropoda > Insecta > Coleoptera > Silphidae > Nicrophorus > Nicrophorus orbicollis. The sequence continues at coordinate 84,069 of JAFMTC010001625.1, read as the reverse complement.
AATTCATGAATTATGACTTAAACTAAAGAATAGTAGATACATTAATTTTAGAAAATTCAATGCATAAACGAAAATTTTGAGCATAATTTTGAGCAAAATTCAGTTGATGATTTCATAAATTTGTAATTTTCGATCAGAATTAATATGTAATTTCTAATATAAGAGGTAGAATTCATTAAAATTAAAGTTCAATATATAAATGTGTTCCTTTTTGTCCATCTTTTCAATGCAACTTTTTTTCGATATCCGCTTTTCTTACGTTACGTGAATTGCGTCTGCTATCGGGTTTCGCCATCTTCATCGTAATTACGTTTAATAAAATTGAACATAGATGGAGACACATCTATATATATAGTTGTTGAGAGGAAAGATGGCGGCGCCGGAAATGGACTAAGCATTCTGCAGTCGTCGCCTCCCTTGAGAAGATAGAAATATATTGAGAGAAAAGAGATAGCTCCGCAAACGATTCGATTGGCCAATCGGCAAATAAATAAGGGCATTCACGATTTCCTCTATATTGAAATCGAACCTGACGCGCACGTTTCCAAATTGGTGGGACATTAAAGAAAATATTCCTTTTCCACTGAATATTTCATGAAAAATTTCATCCTGAAAATGTTTGGACACTTTATAGATTCGAAATTCTAAATAATGCAGTCTTTTACTTTTAACTTACTTTTAGATTGTAAGTAAAACATAATTAAATCTTCATTTACTCAACATATATTGATGAAATTATTATAGTAATATTTATTTTTAACTTTTAAATCGATGATTTTATTATAGTAATGTTTATTTTAAGAAAATAAAACTGCCAATTATCTAATTGACTGAACAATGTTTATTGAATACTTCAATTTAAAAATTAGCAAATTAGCCTCCAAATGCAAAGTACATGTAAATAGATTAATCAACGCATATTAATTAAATTGTAATGCAAAAGCTTTTGCATCAAAATCTTATATGTTAATTAAAAAAAGTAGTTTCATTGCATTTAATTTACATACTTTTTACGGAATTTACATGGCAAGTTAAGACTGCGAAGGAGAAATAGTGAATGAGCATTTGCGAGAGAAAAAGAGAGGGAATCGTTGTTGCAGGAGCGTGAATCCCTGAAGGAGGATATTTCACTTCAAAATATGCTATAAATGATAAAAATGTAGTTGGATGTAGGAAATAATACAAAAAATAAATGTATGAAAACTAAAAACGAAAATAAAATTTGTCCCGAGGGTGCTGTAATTTCCATTTTGGAGCGAAAAAATAAATAAAAAGATAACCCTGATGTTATTGTGTGTCTACGAGTGAAGTTGCAGTCATTTGCATAATGGAATTACATCAATTTATCATGGTTTCACGTGCGTTGAAGTGTCGGTTATCAATTAAAGCTTTCACGCACTGCAATCACGCAATCGGATTGCAGCTGCATTCCTTTAGTATTTCTAACTCTTATTCATATTTGTAGTAAAGTGAAATTGGTTAATTTATATTTTTACTGGAATTCGAATTAGGTGAAGAAATTTGCTGTTGGTTTTTGAAGCAAATAAAATACAGATCGTAGCACTTGCTTAAGTTTTATAGAGAAAAGTTGGATAAGTTCTTGAAGCTCTAGGGAAACAAAATATCAAATAAACTTAGGTAAAAATGATTGATTGAATCTTTGAAGAGTTAATGGGCTAAACGTGAAAAAGGAAGTTTTCACCTATATATCCGAATTACAATACATTATCTCAAGGAAAAAACAAAAGACTGTAAAAAACGGTAGAAAATCAATCAAAAACAAATGAAAACGGTATTGAAAGTTTTATGCGCGAGCTCTAAATCAGAAAGTTCGTAAATGGTGGAGGCGCCGGGACGTCTTTGTGCGCGCAATTTGGGTCACGGATTTGGCAACTAAATGGATTTACGATTCTCCTACATTCTCTCCACATCGATGCTCCACTCTCTGTCTGCCTCGATTTTTTTTTTGCTTGTGGCTTGTTTTTGTTTCGCTCATCCGCATGACGAAATTTATTTGGAAACGAGCAGCGAGTAAACAACATTATTGTTGTCCTCGAAACGTACATCAGTTATGGGTTATTGTAATTGGTGCGAGTTTATTTCCATGTTTCCACGGCCTCACATATTGATGCCTTTGGAAATATGCCATTTTTGTGTTGTAGAGCATGTTTTTTTTGCTTTATTTTTGTTCCTACATGAGTGCCGTTAATCTCCTTTTGCGAAGTAATATAGTTGCAAAACATCGAAACATATTTTCACTGAATTTATTCAATTTATTCACCAACTGGTAAAATAAACTTGAAATGGGTTGCTTGTTTTCTAAAGGTATGCACTTTCCGTTTAATTTTGTACATATCAAATGATAAAATGTGTATAATGTACATTTCAAGTTTATACAAAAGAACAATAAAGGTGTTGAAATAAAAAATAAATATTCAAATATTTTCTAAACATAAAATAGATAAACTCGAAATATGATTTGTATAAATATTCTTATTGTATTATATTTGTCATTTGTTGCAAAAGTAATAAAATAAATATTTAAGTTGAATCAGGTGTCTTCTTGTAATTGAAAGTTTTGTTTTCATCAGCTGATATAAATGTGAATATTATATAATAGCTGCTCATTTATTGATTCCATACATCAAATATAAAACTAGATTTTTTTTATAAATATACATTATTTTTACGTATGTAGTAAAAGCGATTGGATAATTCTAATAATTATTTTGATTCACTATTCTAATTACGATTGAGACTTTATTTTTTTACGTATCATGTAATGAAAATGTAAATATTGTACATTTCAAGTATGTAGAAATGTAAAAAATATCTTTTTCAGTTGCTGATTTATTGATTCCATACAGCAAATACTAATCTTGAAATGATTTCTTTGTAAATATACATTGGTTTGTTATATAGTAAAAGCAATATAATAATTCTGGTGATTATGTTGATTCAGATTCTAACTATGATTGAAAGATTTACTTTTTACATGACAATTGAAAACAAAAATATTGTAAAATAACTAAATATTTTCAACTCAGATTTGTTGATTCCATGGATCAGTTTACTATAACTGGAAATGGTTTTTTGTATGTATTACTTGATTTGATGTATGTAGTAAGAGCAATATAATAAATCTAGTATTTATATTGATTCTGGTTTTTAGTGGCAATTGAAAGATTATTTAGATATCACCTGATGAAAATATATATATTTTTTGCTTAACAATTGATGAAACTGTGAATTTTTAGATATGAGCTGATGAAAATGTAATTTTTCTGCATATTACTTGATGAACATATTAATACATATCAGATCATGAAAATGTAATTTTTGATATATCGGCTGATGAAAATGAGGATTCCTTTAAATATTAGTTGATGAAAATATCAATTTTTTTGTATTAGTAGATAAAAATATGAATTTTCTACATATCAACTTATGAAATTGTGAATATTTATACATTAGCTGATGAAAATGTGAATACACCTATGCCTCGCTATACGGCCGCTCTTTATACAGCATTTCGCTATAACGGCTCTCTTCAATTAATGCACGTTTTCGATTTACGGCCTAAAATGTTTCGCTATAACGGCAACAAAAACATTTTTTCCATGTCGATATATATATACATGTTGCCAATCTTGCGCAAGCGCAATAATTGATCCCTTATAGGGCTTTTCGCTTTGCGGCCAAGTTTCGTGGAACATATCTAGGCCGTAAAGCGAGGTATTGGTGTATTGTACGTTGAAAATTATTCCATTAATAAAAAATAATAATTTCAGCTAATTGTTTGATTGTATGCAACAATTGATACTTATAATACTCTTAATTAATTAATTAATTTGGTTTGCGATAATTATAGTTAAAGTAAATTAATAATTGTAGTATATACATTAATTTCTAGTTATGATTGAGAGTTTGGTAGCTTTTCGAATATAATAAATTTGTGAATATTTGAAAATATTCAGGAAGAATTTGAGAACTCACCGACGACGATCATGTGTCCATGCTCGGTGACGGTCTGGAAGAAGGGCGCTTCACCAGAAACCTCGCATCTGTAAGTGCCGGAAGTAGTGAGTTGCACCGAGGAGAGGACGACCTGACTTTCAGTAGAGTTGTGCATCTGAAAAAAAACGCAAGTAGAAGATAAATAAATAACAAGTGCGATGGAGAAGCCGTAGCTTTCCGTTATTTTATTTAAGCTGAAACCGTGTAGTAATGGAGTGAGCAGTGCAAAGTGCCAATTTAGGTGATAAACTTTGATAAAACCCGGGGCCGGAATATGTAATGCATCTCGGGAGGAATAGTGAGAGCAAAAATCACCGCCACGTACACTTTCAGGTTAGGTTGTGTGAGGTTAGGTTCGGTTCCATCCCAGATAAAAAGTCGATATTCAATCTATTTCCAATTTCTGTCAATGGGTCTCTACCAAAAAAAGAGAGAAAAAAAACCTTCTCCTCCTCCTCTGCACCACCGACCCCTTCAGGGTGATACATCACCGGGCATTCTTGCAGCGCTCCTGGAAATTGATTGCGTCATGTCCGTAATGTTACTTTCGCATTTATAAAAATCGAACGCATCTATCAAACACACAACGAGATTAAATAATGCAAAACATCGGGCGCCCCCTAAACACGACGTCTCCACGATTTATCTTTTTGTTCCTCCACACGTTTATTTCATGTTTTTTCTCTCCTTTTCTTGAATTCTTGATATCCATTGTAAGCATTACGTCGCAAAAATGCTATTTATCTATTTCTAGGAGCGTACCTCTTCGATCATGTCGAAAGATACCGGGATAAACGGACTGACAACAAACATATAGAATTTTTTACAAAAAAATAATTCAATTTCCGTTAATGTTTTACTGCATTCACTTTTAACCAAAGATATCTAAATGAAACTTAAGAATGAAAAAATACATCAATTAGTCAACACCTGCAATTTTCAGGTGTAATTTTCAAACTGTAAGGAGTATATACTTGCACCTGCAGCTGCGATGCTAATGCATCTAAACAATTCCCACATAAGTGAACACCTATATTTGCAATTTCAATTCTAAAATGCATAAATATTCTTATAATTCCCAAACAATTAAACAATCCGTATGCAAGAATGTTGGTCAATTGCTTTCAGTTGAGTAATATGAATTTGCTTTCATTTTTTACCATCAAGACCCTGTTTTGTTACCATTCTTGATTCCTTTCCACATTTTATCAAAGTTTCGAGTGAGAATAATGCAATATTGAAGGAGAAAGAGAAACGTGAACGGTGAGGGTCTAATAGACGAGAGACATGAGTGAGTCGTTTGACATTTCCGCCAGGGATTTAGCCACTTTAGCTTTAATGAGGTGTGAATTTCAATTGTTCGACTTCAAGACCAGTTATAAATTGAGAGTGTGTGTGTGTACACTGTAGCGCTGTGTATAAAATTTAAATGCGATCGTTATCGTCTGGGCGTCGCGACGTCGACGTCGTCCACGATGATAACTTTTTTGCCATCTGAATCGAATGAGAATGAGTTCTCTTACTTTCTATTGCTATTGCAATAACACTTGTACTATTATTAGCATGCTTAAATTGACGTAACAAATGTTGAACAACTCGTTAAACGGCATTTAGTGTGTGTGTTTCCTATGTACAGCGAGAACTCACGGGAAATTACTTTTCTCTGCGAATATTATATTTATATATATTTCTACAGGAAAGAGTGTGTATTATGTACATTGCCTCCTGCATCGGTAAGAATGATCTCGAAAAATATGAGAAACGACGTCTAAATAACAACACGCCCGTGCCAAATCGCTGCAAGTTTCATGTATGTGCGCTTGTTCAAATGGAAATTAATGGAATTTCTTCTCAAAATTGCGTTCCCTCTCCTTCGATTTGCATGCATGCTTTGCTACAGATGGCAACAGTTTTATGCATAAACCATTTGCAGTTTGCAGAGAAATAGCCAACATTTATTCTGTCTTGATTTGAAGCCCGAATATAATATTTTCGTGCTCAGTACACAGTTTCTATTTGATAAATATTATTTTACATCAAAAAATGAATCATATTTTTTATACGAAGATTTAACGATTTTTATATTTTAAGAAACACAATTCTCACCTTTAATTTAATATTTATGTTATGAGTAATTAAATTAATATATTCCAGTATGTTTATTAATTATTAGTCAATTAAATATTGGAAATTCAAAGACGATTTTTTACCATATTTTATAAATAACATATTGGAATAATCAATTAAAAAGTAATTATGATACATATTGTCATATTTGAAAAAAATGTATCATATATTTTATACCAAGATTTTTTAAATTTAAATTTTAAGAAACGTAATTTTCATCTTTAATTTAAAATGTATATTATGAGTAATTACGTTATAATATTCCATAAATAATTAAAGAAATTGCATAAACTATTAGTTAATCAAATATTACTAAAAACATAAATACAAAGGTGAATTTATTATGAAGAAACTATTACGAATAATCAAGTAATTAACAAAATTCACTGTATTCTTCATACAAATGGTTATTAACTACATTTATAGCTTTAACTACATAATATTGTATTGTAAAGTATTGTTCACTTTATACAATAATTGCTTCATTGTTAATTTTGTTGAAAATGTAAATTATATTATGAAATATTTTTCATTTAAGAAATTTCTTCACTAATTCCTTAATAATTTTAGAGAAAATATAAATGAAATTGCAATAAAACTGAATTTCTAAGAAAAAATTGGTGGAAAGACTTACGTCAATAGCTTGTTACTCATATTTATGACTAATAGAGTTCAATATTATAAGAAAACTATCGAAATTTTATAACAAAAATTGTGAGAAGTTTCTGTACATCAACATTGTAAATATTTTAAATATTATTTAATTTCCAATTTTTTTAAATGTTTACATTTTTTTAACAAATGAATAGCAATTAATTACATGATTATTGTATAGTTTAATATAATTATTCATTTTAGTTAAGATATTTATCAAAAGTATAAGTTTATTTCATGTTTTCAGGGATATAAGGAAATTGTAAACCGCTGTTGCGGGTAGATTTTTTTAGAGAAAACAGCAAATGCTGTATATATTTATGCTTGAGACCATCCATTTTCGATCGAGCAAGATAACAGCCGGGATAAGCGGATTGACGGACTGAGGGGTGAAGGGAACGTGAATGGAGGATTGGCAGTAAAAGTTTACGATCAAAGGAAGATATGAATAATCCGAACGACATCCGTAAAGTTGTTTTGGTTGGTAGCAACAGTGCTACCAACTAATGGTAACCGGAGCAATATCAATAAGGGCCATTCGCCCATCACGGTGCCTTGTAATGTCCTCGAAACGAGCATTACGAAAATGATGCATTGTTATAATCACAAGGGCTAAGATATTAAGGCAGTATTTCAGCGGTTTCGAAATTTCATTTCAGCAGCTGCTTCTTCGTCCTTCGATAGATGGAGCTGCTCTTAATGTTTTTCTTCTTGTTTTTTTGGTTGTCAATTTCACTTGTTTCCTGCATGACGACGGTGAGCGGAGAAGCAACAACCGAATTTTCTTCCAGCCCCTCGCGTCAGGTTTCAATTTCCCCTACACGACGAAGACATCTCATTACGGCCACCGCCACCCCCCAGATTTCGTTTTATTTTTGTCTCTCCTCATACTTTGATACGCGCACAGCGCGCAACCTTATTACTTCAGAAATGAATTATTATACGCTCAAGTCTGTACTCTCTTTCCCTCTCATCCACTCGCCCAATTTCTCATCTCTCTCGCTCTCATTTTTTTATTCGTTCACCTTAAAAAACCACCCCCGAACGACCTAATCGCATTTGCATAAATAAACAATATCGCGGGACGGGGAAGGGTGGCCCAATCGCCCGACGACGATGGAAATAGTTTCAATGCAAATTTGATTCAGCTTTGTTCATTAATTTTCAGCTGAAGAAAATAAAAAAAATCGCTTCATTCTTCCCTTCTTTCAGCTAAATATAAACAAACACATGGAAGACTTTTCGAAGAAATTAAATTACTTTTTTAATTATCAAAAATTAAACAAAATTGATTGAATTCATAATAATAATAATTCATTATTCCTTTTTTATTAATGATTAAAATTTAAAAAAAAAATCCATACTTCGTTTAACTATTATTACTGCAATTCACATTATTTAGACACAAACACGTAAAAATAACACTTTTTTATACGATAATTCATACTTAATATACTTATACTTAATGTAAACATTACACATATTATTTAAATACATTAACATAAATATGTTTTTTGTGTATAATGTATCAACCTTATTAATAATTTATAAAAAGTAAAATTTGAAGATTTATTAAATGAAGAAATTGAGAATCTAATTTCTTTAAATTCCCATAAAGGTTGATGAGCCCTTAAACTCTTCTCATTACGAGCCAAGTAAAGATTAAATACTTTAAGTAACGATTAGTTCTTTTTTCTACTTAAACTCTTTCCATCTTTCCTAAGAGTTTAACTTTAATCATCTCAAATAATAATTTTTCATTTTTTCTTAAGTTATCATTATTTAAGCATACTTTCTATAGACAAATCTAAACATTGAAATTGTATCATGTTAAAATATTAAATTTAAATCTATAGAATTGTTCTTTAGAAGAAGAGATTTTGTGAGATTTTCGTTAATTCAAAAAGATTAAGCATTTTGACTGAATATATAAGTTTTAATTTAATTAATCAACAAAATTTAGGTTGAAATTAAGTTAGATTATCTAAATTGATTTTTTTTGACTGAGCTTAAACTTAATTAAAGTTGATAATACATTCATATTCATTGCAATCCGCAACTTTCATAACAATATTTTAAATCTGTTCTATCTACAATAGTTTTCGAGAGAATCACTAAAACTTCATGTTTTGCACACTAGTTTTATATACGTTAACTTTTCGTTACTTCGTTTTTGACAGCAAATTATAACCAATCAGCTCAAGACATAGCAAGAAAATAATCAGCTCTACATTCCCATACTATCCAAGTTTCATAAACACCTTTCGGATCAATTCTATCTATTATAGTTTTCGAGAAAATCGATAGAACGTATTGTTGCTTTTAATACATTTTAGAACAATTAAGCGATAAATGTTATCAAAGGAAATTGCTATTTTCTGTTTAGGTCAAATTGAGGAGAAGCGTAGAGAAGAGAGCAAAAAAACTGCGTCGAAGGAGCTAATAAAGGCTCGTAAAATGAACGGTAAATTCTGCGAAGTTCGGAAGAGCCCAATAAATATTGCGGATAATGGGAGCGTTGATGGGGCACGTCGCAGCTTCGAAAATAAACAGAGATTAATACTTGCGCCTTCGGCAAATTCAAATTCATCGTTTTTACGTTTCGAAAAAAGAAGAAGCAATTTCATTGGAATCGGGATTAGGGATTATTAGAAATTTTTGGATTATCCTGAGAGAATCGCGGAAAGAACAATGCAGAGTGCATCACTTTCGTGAATTAATGATCGGCCGAGTTTTCGGGGGCTGGGAGGACGTTGGGGGATCTGGATGATGCTGAGGCTTGTGTATAATACAAAAGGGGAATGGAATTGGTGCAATGCAGTGGCAACTTACATTCGTCACAAGACGGTGCAAGTGGATCCTCGAAGCGGCGTTTTAACCCGAGAGCAAATCTACTTGGGTCATATACTATGACTCTTCTATTTATACATTTGTTTGTTTTTCATTTTGCTTTCTTTCTATTCTCATTTTTTATGTCTTTGTTTAACGGAAATTATCGGCTCGAAAGTAGGGTGGAAGAAAAAAATGCGCGGCATGGGCAGCAGGAAGTGAACGGTATGTTGCAAATACCCTCGTTTATGTTAAATCGAAAACGTGTCACGCACACCGATTTATATACATAGATGGAGAACGAAAACAGAGAACGGGAACAAACGCGGTGCCGGATGGAAACAAAGAGGGAGGAAAACGCGATGTGACAAATGTAAATGCATTAGTCTAGTTCTTTGTTGTTGCTCTTGCCGCATTTTTTTATTTGTATTTTGTGTGTATATGTGTGTGTTTTATTTCACTATTCAATCGATCGTTTTCGAAGCGACTGAAATATTACGTGTTCAATAGACGAGAATTAAGTATCTTCGATCCATTAACGTCCGCACAATTTTCTATTGAGATTAATTTCAATATGGAAAAATGACAAGAAATTAGTTAAAAGAAAATAAAAACTGAGAATTTCAATTTGATTAAATGAAATTAACAGAAAGACGTCAGTCAATAGCCCATTGGGAAAATGTTGGTCCAAATAAAAGAAAGTCGAACAAGTAGAACTAAAAAATTAAGATCTACCCAAATCAACGAAACTCAAATATTCAAATTGATCATATTCGTAATACTGATGTATTTATTAATAATTTTGAATAAATTATGAATGAAACTATTACACTTATAATATATAAAAATACTTTGCTTTATATTTTTAGGAATTGGTGGAAGCGCCGGGTAAAATGATTTTATTTTACAAAATTAACATAATTTCTTGAATTATTTATATTCACACAACATATGATAAAATATTTAATCTCATATATTCTTATTCAATGTTTTTTAGAAATTATTGTTAATTTCTTGTCATTTGTAAATTAACATAATTTCTTTAATTTTTTAAATTCACATAACATTTTTGAATCTCTTACATTCTAATTCAACATTTTTTAAAGATTTTTATTAATTTCTTGTCATTTTCTAAATTGTGAGTCACATATTTATTCAAGAAATCTTTAATCTTGTTCTAAATAGAAAGTAATTCAAATATTTTATAAAATCTGTTTACTCCTTTTCATAATTAGATATATTCACTAAAATATAATTTCCTAAATGTTTATATTCACATATTAATTGTTGAATTTGGTGACTTTACTGAAGTACTTTATTTAAACAAGTAGAACAAATTGAAGACAAAAAAAACAGATTTCCATGACAATAGATGTTAAAATAAAAATTAATTTTTAAATACAAATATTTTCATTTATTAAAATTATCAATTAGTTATTTATTATGTATGCTTATAAATAATTACTGAAATATTAATATATTTACTTTACATCTTAAATTTTGTAAATGGTGGATGCGCCGGTTTATAGTAAAATTATTTGTTAAAATTTATATTATTTCTTATATAATTTAATACATTATTGTTCATTTAATTTCTCTATTCTTGCTTATAGTTAATTGGTTATACTTCTTTCATTGTTAATATTCATGGGCGAAAAATCCAATGGTCGATAGCCCTTTAGCCAGCCTTTCTGTTATTGTTTTTATTCTTATTTTGTTTATTTAGAATTAAGTATTTTAGTTATTATCATTTATATTTAGAATAATACGTTGATTTCACTGGCCAATAAATTAGCTTATATCCTAATCAAACAAATTCTAACATTAAAAACGTAAACGAATGGAGCACTTAAAAGTCGATCAAGTCAGTCAGAGAAAATAATCATTCAGAAAACAAGTGAACATGAAGTGAAAAAGAAACAAACGAAGATTTGTACTTTATTTTCAATCAGTCGTGATTCGGAGTGTACGTATCCGTAACCCGATCCAATTTCTGGCATCGCTTTCGATGCGAATACCCTAATGTATGCTCAGACCCATTTATCCTTGCGGATTTTCCGGATGAGGCGAAACGAGCTAATGACTCGTGACCGGAATTAGAGAAACGCGCAAAGCCTTTCGTGATTTCCATCTTGATTTTCAATTAATTCCCACCATTAAATCACATACAAAAAACTGTAAGAAATACAAAAAAAAAACTTAAATTTAAAGAAAAATGATCTGACCGAACACATTACCTCTAAAATCATATACAAAAAATTGTAAGAAAAAATATAACAAAATAGATTTAAAAGCAAATTATCTTATAGACTGGACCGAGCGCATTGCCTTGTGGAATCTCAGCAAAATATCATTCTAAAAATACTTTAATTACTACAAAATCCAATATATTTAGAGTTTACTTAGAAAAAAAAAATATTTCAATTAATTAATGTAAGCTTTTTAGTCAACTTTTTAAGAGTAAAAAGAAGTTAAAACACACAATTAAATTATTATCACAACAAAAAAGGCAAACAAATAGTGTACTAATAAGATAAGAGATTATCGAAGGGAGGAAAAAAATGGGACCGTTGAGAGTTATCTCGCTGAGAATACTTTATATGCATGCCGGAACGACCCGTGGATGTTTTATTGCCTCGCTTATCGTCGCGTCGTTTGGTGGAGGGAGAGAGAGAGTTTCGCTCCGATATGCAAACAAAACAGTAATTAAAAAATTACGACGATAATCGCAACGGAAACGACTCAACTTTCTCTGAGGAACGTCGTCTTGCTGCACGGCACAGCTAATTCGTCTCAAGACAGATTACATTCATACATTTTTTTTTGTTTGATATTAACTTTTTTCTTTCTTGCTTTCGTCGCTCGAAACGCTAAACGGAAATGTAATTAGATTACATTTTGTAACAAATTAATTTTAATATTATCTCAAATTTGTATTTAACACAGCCGAATGGCTTGAGTCGTCGTCCGCAAAATTTGGGGTTCCTAGTTCAAACCTTGGTATTTCCAAATATTTGCAGCCATAAAAATCAATTAGTTGTCAATGGGCAATGGTTCCGAACAAGTGTCTGCAATGACGTAGTGATTTGCTGAATGTCCGATTTGGATAGATTGCAAATATCGTTGCAAAAAGTCCAAAAAAATGTAATTTGGTACTAATTCTGACTGATATTTCAAAACGTAAATGTATTAAAAAAAAAACTTATAAAGTGAGCAATTGGTTCATGAACTATATCCGTGCAAAGATTTGTTCGTTAACTGAACCACAACCTTTAGTATCTCTATTTTTATCCGAAAATATACATCTTTTTTTATATGATTTATTCACCGATCTGTTCGTTAACCGAATTAAGAAAATCAATTAAAAATAATGTAAATTAAATCAAAATTATGTTCCAATAAATCATGTCAATCACAATTGGTTGGCATTAAAACCAATAGTCAAAAGTAAATTCTAAGTATATTTTTGAAAATGAACGAAATACATGGTTGTTTGCACTATTTCGTTAAATTTCATAAGTAATAATTTTATTATTAAAAGTTAAATATCGTTATCGTTATAATAAAAAAGTTAAATATCGTTACAGATTGATGAGCAAAGTTGTAACTCGGATCGGACCGAGTACATTGCCTTGCGGTACTTTTTCTCAAATCTTACGGCATGAGGTTTATCCAAAAGTTGTAATACAATTCAAACATTCAAATTACTAGTCTTTTTATATTATGTTTTTTTTTTAATTTGAAAAAGTAAATAAAAATGACCGAATAATTTTATTTGACTAAAAGTTTGAAGTAGATTTAAAAAAAACGCGTTTCCGTTTAAATAGCGAAATAGAGTGCCGAAAAGTCCTTCATCTCTGCGACTCTACATTTCAGTTCGCATTTTCGTTGTTGTTGTTGTTGTTGTTGTTGTTTCATTAAATTTTCGTGCGGCGGAACGTCACGAACGTTTCGCGGCAGTAATTCATGTGCACGTCCATCCTCCACACGATACGTTTATTTTTCTCATTCTCTCTCTCTCTCTCTCTCTCTGCACAGGTCGTAATTCTCGTTTTATTTTCGGTACTTGTTTGGTCAACAGTTTATTTTTTGCAAAAATTTTGGTTTCTCGTCCCGGATATATGTGTATGTTCTTCGCGATGCAATTAATTAGGTCGACCGTGTTTTTCAACCTCCTCCACCCTGCGTGCATGTCGCATGTGCATGTGCAAAAAAAAAGTAGGATAAACAGACCTGCCATGCACATAACACATACACCGAGAGAAAATAGTTACAGTACTCTGCACATTGTTTTTTTTTTCTATTTATTTCTATTTCGAGGACCGAATGTATATGCCTGTATATTTAATTAAGCCCAATTAAAAGTCCATTATACACAAATTTATGCTGACATTTCAGCGGACTCAATTCTTCATGGTGGTCGTGTCACGTAATGAGCTGCGAATGAAAAAAATATGGGTTGCATTCATTCAAATGCAAACAGAAAATATGTGCATACACACAATGGGCTGAAAGATTCTAAAGATACTTCTGTATAATTGATTCTGTAAAAAAAAGAAACAATTATAGCTGTCGTTAGTTGCTTTCTGCAATGCAAGAAATTAGGTTATTTTATGGATAATTTAGAATATATAATAATTAGTTTACTATAAAATTAAGTAATATTTCTATTATTTTAAATATTGATTATTGTAATACGGTAATACGTTAAGTTATGTCCGAAAGCTTAGGTAATATCAATATAATAAAGATAGGTTAGGTGATTTAGGACACAATATACAATAAATTAGTTAATGTCAATGTAATTAACATAGGTTAATTTATTGTATAGGAAACTTATTGATATTACCAATATAATAAAAGAGGTTAGATTGTGGGTAGTTTAAAATTCTTACAAAAAATTGAAAAAAACTTATGTTGCAATGATAAAAAAGATGTAAAATGACATATTTTCAATTTTTTTATTCTTAATTATTAATTTTAAAGTATATACTAAAATAAAATACAATAGCTTCGATAAAATTATTCTATTATAATAAAAGACTAAAATAGAATTATAAATAAAACCGTGTTGAGTAATTCCAGAGAAATTTGTAGAACGCAAGCTTTTTACGTGGAAACATCGACTATGAACTTTATTACTGGAAACCTATATAGGAAAACTTCATTTCTACTCAATAATTATTGAGCTTTATACTATTTACAGATTGTTATTGGGAATAGTAATAATAAAGTGTTCGACGTTTGGTAATTACAGAAGTAGTAAACACCATTAAACTTCATTATTCATAATGCAGTGTAGCATTTAACTTACATAATGTTTGTAAAACCCAAAGCACGTTTTATTTCTATTTCAGCTACGTACGTAATTCCTTCACTTTTCGATACTTTTCGGTATTCCTCTAGGCAACAGCAGCAGCATTGATCCCAATACATAATATGCTATAAATATTTATTGCTTACACAAGTATACAATGAATTTATTGCGGTTTACACACAAACACATACCGGGGCCACACGATGCTGCTGCGGCTCGGCATAAACACACTTAATCTGCATTAGGGGGCTCCGAGGAATAAACATTTACGCATCGCAGCTACCGGGGAGAACTGTAAACACACGTCTTCTGAGTCCTTGCGTCTATTTGTTCGTGGACGTTAATATAAATCCTAGAGATCTTTTCACACATTCACCGATTGAACAGCATTCAACAAATGATCATTTTATTACTTAGTTATCAATATGTAATCAGAATTCATAGTATTAATCAAGTTGCATATATACAAATTAAACCATAAGGAATCATTTTGATGGTGTTCTTAGTAATATTTATTACAGTAGTAACGCAATAGCGTCTGTAGCAACTGTGTGTAACAGAAATAAAGCATTTATAGAAATGAAATTGTCTCTCTAGCAACTGTCATCGTGTTCATAATAGTAGTAAAGCGTCGTTAGTAACAAAAAAACAAACTAACGATTATAGTTGTTAATGTCATTTTGGAGAATTGTAGTCGGGTGTGAGCGTCACATCATCATATTTGTAACAGTAATAAAGTATCCAGAGTGATAAAAGAGAATACACTAATTCTCAGACAGATGGTATGGGATTTATTACCATGGTGGAGAGAAGAATAATTTGAATGGTCAATGATAATGTAGATATCTATAAATATATACATGACAAATATTTTGTAATAGTCTGCTTTGTTTAAATACATAAATATGGAAATATTTTGTTTTATATTCTGTCATTTATTCCCCAGAAAGAAGTAAGTAATGTTATTTCAATTATTCACGTTAATTAATTTACATTTGTAATTAGCATGGTTTATTATTGTTGCGTACATGGATGCGAAACTAAAGCTGGTGGTAATATTATGATGAGGACATTTCTCCCGGTTGATTCACCACAGTACTAACAATGGAAAAAAGCTTCAAACAAATCTTCACTTCAATATATAAGCAATTTGGAGATTCGATATAGGAAACGGGTATGCAATTTTCAGTTTACCAAGAATTATAGGAAAATACTGTTTTTTTACATTTACGACTTTTCTACATTAATGAAAAATTTACTTCACGTAGAAGTAGATGACGAAGATACACAACCTGACTCCAAATTTGAAGATTTGCAAAATTTAGTACATAATGTGATGGCTGCAAATGTTAATATTAAGCGTCGAAAACAGAGCATTACAAGGAAAACACATCCAGGAAGAATCTGCAAGTTCTTAGAATAGATTTAGTTATTTAGAAAAAATATAATATAAAAAACATAAGGTTTCAAACAAAAAAATTAAACAATTTTAGATCAGAAATAATATACAGATTCAATGCTAATTTACTGTTGCTTGTTTTAGCTTGGATGGACTTGGAACATTGAATTGTGGAGAATCGAGAAAATCTATGAAGAAGTTTAGCAATGCCAATTAATATTTATTATATTAAATCAAAAAGAATATATTTATTTGTGCAATTGTATATTTTATAATTTAAATATACTATTTAATTTTATTATTTTCAGATGTATATATATATATATAATAAGAAATGATGTGTGTGTGTCTAGTGTTTAACAGTTGGTAATGGACCTATTACTTAGTTTTACGAATGGATCTGAATAAATTAACACGTCGCTTTTGTCACCCTGAAAGTATCTATAGAAATGAAATAGCGTCTTAAGCAACTGTCATCGTATTAATAATAGCTATAAAATGTTATTAGTAACAAAATAGCAATGACAGTTGCTAATGTCATCGTATGTGTAACAGCAATAGTAACAAATTGGCATCCTCAGCAACTGTCATCGTGTTTAGTAATAAAATTAATAACCAAATAACGATTGTAGTTGGTAATATCATGACATTTGTAACAGTAATGAAATAACGTTCTTAGTAACAAATTAGCATCCAGAGCACCTATCATTGTGTTTAGCAATAAAATGTCATTAGTAATAAAATAACGATGACAGTTCCTAATATCATGGCATTTGTAACAGTAGTAAAGCATATATAGTAATAAAATAACGTCCTTAGTAATAAATTAGCATCCAGAGCACATATCATTGTGTTTAGTAATAAAGTGATATTAGTAATAAAATAATGATGACAGTTGCTAATGTCATTAAATTTGTCACAGTAATAAAGCTTCTAAAGTAATGAAATATAATTCTTAATAACCTAGAATTACTATCATTATATTAATAGTGATAATGAAATTGAAAATATCAAATTTATTTTTATTGATATTAACGTTGCGCACTATAAATACCATCTAAAATTCTCAAATTTCTCTGTTTATTATGTTAATGCACGGAAATTTGCCCGATATTCGTGTCGTTTCCCGAAAACAGTTATTTATGTACGGAGAGAGTCGTATTGATTGAGTTTTAATCAAAGTCAATCGGTGAACTACATTTCACCTTCCCCCCCCCGGGATTCCGACGGATCCATCGTCGAGCGCCAAGGGGTTTCGTCCGACGACGACGACGATCATGATGATGATGATAATAGTTATGATGACGATCATCATTTCGTCTAATAATATAGAATATTTCCATTACCGTCCGACTTATGAATAATTGAGGGGAAATTTCGGTAACAATAAAACATTTAATGAATTTTCCTAACACAACCGATCATTTGCACTGATTACGAATCTATATTTATTATATAATTTAATTCGGTACTTCTAACATGTTTTATCACCAAATCAAATAGTTAATGTATCACAACACAGACTAAATTTATGTTTTATTAATCATCATTCTGTATTGAAGAATCTACAGTGATTTATTTATTGATTTAATAATTTTCTCATATTAAATAATTTTGTAATTAAATATACTTCGTTACGTATTAATCGGAAAAAAGTGTAAAATAAGTTAACTTATTATAAATTTAGAATGGATCACCATAAATATAGCTTATATTGAAGAACACGAAACGCAGATTGAATTCTAATTACTAAAAACATGATTTAAACCACACCAAATCAAGTTTCTAATAACAAAAACATCAAGTTTGTTTTGAACTGCAAACTTGTAAACGAAACTCACGTCGATTTCAATAATAATTACGTAACTGAGAGTCGTTTTGATTGACTCGAACAAATATTTATTTTTAACGGGACAGAGATTATTTTTTTGTTGAATTTAAAACGAAAAGGGAGCATTAATTTGCGCAAATATTTGCGTTGGATTTGGCGCGAATGTAAATAGCTCTTCATTCTTGATGGAAATGTTTAAAGTTCGGTTAATCGGCGCGAGGACTTCCTACTTATATAAGTTGCGCAAATAAATAATATTGATTCGGTTTCGGATCCGTCTCTTCCCAGAAAACACACACGCTTTGTGTTTGCTCAGCTCAATATTAAATAATCTTGCTTCTACAATTCCTTTGTACAAAATCTTAAAAAAGTTTCATGAACTTATGTTTATATTTGAGTTAAATCTTTAAATCTGTTAGTCTTCTTGCAGTGAATAAATATGAGTTTCAATTAAAAGAAATATATCATATATTTTTATTAATTATCACTGCTTTTCATTCATTTCAATCAAATTACTCTAGTTTTTGATAATTGTATTGACACATTTCTTATTAATAATGGAAAATTAAATAAATTTATAGAATTATTTTTATGCAATTGATTAATGTAAAATGTAATTAATAAATAATCTGTTTAAAGTTTTAGAAATTATTCTCATTAACTAAGCGAAAACAAATTAAGTTTTTTTTTCTGATATATTCTTAAATCTAATGTAAATGAATTAATTATGTGCCCATTATGTTTTTGAGTATGTATTGAACTTGGTGGTTTCTTTTGTATGCTGATGAGGACCGGAGGAACTGGTCTTCACTTTTTTTTGCTTTCTTGTTCTATTTTTTTTGTATAAATTGTATATTCGGTCAATAAATGTATATTATTATTATTATTAATCCTTTGAATTTAAATGTACGTTTCTTGATTAGTTTTTGTGTTATTATATTGAAAGTTATTAATTTTGAAATGTGTTCTTTGTATTATAATGTATGATTTGTTGTATTATTTTAAGTTTTAATGTGATAAAATTATTTGTATTAGTGTCTATAATGAGAATGTGATGGATTAATGATGTATAGGTTGGATCAGCAGGAATTTGTGTTGGAATAAATCAGGTCGAAACTTCGGTAATTTAGTTGTTACTTGGATTTTGGGAAGGGGAAGTTAGGATCGGTATAGGTGAACGAGGATGGAGGAAGGTCGTATCGGCGATTATGATGATGTTGATAACGATGTTGAGATGGAGCTGGTGGAACGGTACGGGGAGCAAAGGAGACGGAGTATGTAGAATATAGAGTTTCCTTGGTTCATTAAACGCCGTAAATGATGCATCGTCGGCGGCGGCGGCGACGGAGGCGGCGTTTGGCCATTGTTGTGTGACATTAAAGGAGCCGTGAGTTAATAGGTTAAGAAGAAACTTACGTCGACCGTGACTCCAGGCAAAGGGAAGACCTGAGCGGGAGGCATGTTTCGTGGCACGAACCGATAGAACTCGTTGCCATCCTTGTACCACTTCACGGAGTAAAGTGTCTCGCCGTCCAGGTCGAAGTGGCACTCCAAACGGGCGCTCTGATTCCTCACCGCGTGGCTCGGTATCCTCAGCTCCACCAGGTGCAAGGACATTCCACCTGAAATTCATCACACACTTTAGATTTCTCACATCAACCCAATTCCCTCAAACCCGCTCCCTTAACCGGAGGATAATTAATTAAACCAAACCTCCACACCACCCCCCAAACGCATGAACAAGCCTACGTGAGACTCCGTCGTTGAATTATATCCAGTCGGAGACAGTTATACATTTGCGAACAGGACCGCACTTCCTCTTATTACAATCACATACTAGTCAAACTTCACCATGAAATATGAATTTCATCCCATATTTCCTCATAATTTTATCAAATGCAACGAAAGTAAGATCTTCAATTTATAATTATGTAATTTTTACAGCGGAGAGAAAGGAGAAAATTAACTGAATACGGCTCTTACAGAAATTGTGGCGTAGGCGGGAGAGTTAGAGGAAATGCTCACAGGAAACCAGGAAAGAGATAGAACATGATGTATGCGTCAGTTTCGTGGCTCCTC